>CAJHQP010009567.1:0-21940 GCA_905132765.1 Moricandia arvensis
TAATTTAATATAAAACTAAAAATAATAAATTTGAATTCAAAACTAGTTTATGTTTTGAAATAGTCATGTATTTTGAGATAAATACATGTCAATGATTTAAGTTAAACAAATAGACAAATTACTACAATAATTTAAAATCTATATAAACAGCTTACAGAACTAAGTTGCAAACAAAAATCATATTCATCCCATATGACCTTTTAAACATTATGTATTATGTCAATATTTTATAATTTAATTTTTGTTATACCTTAAATTTAGTTTGTAAAACAAAAAACTCACGACTAAGAAACTGATGTACTGGTTCATCCTAGGATACACAGAAGATCTAAGGAGAATGCTGGAGCAGCTGGGACTCGAATACCTCGAAGCCTGACTATGATTCCCAGTAAACGTTGAAGAAGTGACTTTGATCATCAACATCATCCTCATGTTAAAAAAAAAAGCAATACGTAGAAAACTGAGAGACCCTGGAAATGACGTTTGGAGGAGAAACCTACTAGCTTGAAGGATGATGCTTTCACTTCTTGGCAATGTAGTGTCTTCCCACGGATACCAAAAAACGTCCAGTTAGGTTTTGTAATGGATGACGTTTACAACTTAGCTTTGTTGGTAACACATTTGTTCTTCTTAAATAGAGTTCACACACCATTATTAAGGGTATGGCATGGACCCCACACTCTTTTTTTATTTTTCTTTCCGGTAAGCAATAAAAAATATTTATGCTTTAAATAAAAGGTAAGAGCACCTTTAACTCTTGCTCTTAAGAGAGTTCTTAAGGGATATGATCCACATTTTTTTAAAAAATTCACCCATTATTTCTCTTCTGCAAGAACCAACTTTTGAGAAGTTCTTGTATTGTTCACGGACCCCATTGACACGTGACGACCCGTAATTGATTCATGTATTAATTTTTTTTTGTAAATCAAAATAAAAAGAAGTTAAGAACCCCTAAGGGACTCTTAGGGTTGTTCATGCTCTAATAATAATTGTGGCCACATACTAACTCAATTAAAATAAAAAAAAACTTTTATAGACTTAATTAGTAACACATTAAAATTACATAGCCCACTTTTAATACAATCACTCAATTATCTATATTAACCTAAACCCTAATTAATCCACCTCCGTGACTTAAAAAAAATTTGTAGATTCTTTCTTCTCAATTGACAAATCTTTTCCATAAGAGTTTATTTTGATATTTTTCTAAGTAATCATATATCAACTATAACATCTGTTATATATATATATATATATATATTATATATGATTTTTAGGTTAATTCTTTGTTTTCATATCTTTTTGAAAACTAACAATTTTTTATTAGGTACCATGAAAAATATTTTAAAAAATAATGTGTATCGTCATCAAATAGTAATTTGGAAAGTTTGACTCCAAATCTTCCGATGGTCATCAAAAACTAATGTAGAAGATGTATCTTCGACATCAAAAACTAAATTTGAAGATTTACCTTCAACATCAAAACCAATTTGAACGATTTACCTTCAGATTCATACTGATAAAAAAAAGAATATCATAATATCATAATGAAAGAGATGAGGTAAGACGCAAATATCTTACCAAAGGTCCTTGTCAACCTTGTGGTCATGATTTTCCTAAGACACTATCAAGAAATAAATTAAGGAAATTTAATCCAGCTTGGTTTAATCTCTACAGTAGCTGGTTGGAATATAGTATAAAAACAGACAAAGCTTTTTATTTGGTTTGTTACTTGTTTATAGATTATACTAAAAATAAAGGAGGAAGTGATGAATTTGTGACAAAAGGTTTTGATACTTGGAAAAATCCAAAGAGGCTAGGAGACCATGTGGGACTAGTGAATAGTTTTCACAACAATGCTTTGAAGATGGCTGATAATCTAATGAATCAAGATCAGTCAATAATTCATGATTTTTATAAGCAGAGTGAAGCAACCAAAAATGAATACAAGATCAGATTGAATGTTTCAATTGATGCTTGTAGATATTTATTAAGACAAGGATTACCTTTTAGAGGGCATGATGAGTCGGTGGAATCAGCCAACAGGGGAAACTTTGTTGAGCTTATGAAATATACCGCATACCCGAATGAGCTTGAAAGTAAGGTTGTGTTGGAGAATGCTCCTAAGAACAATCAAATGGTGTCTCATAAAATTCAGAAAGAACTAGCACATTGCTTCGCACAGGAAGTTATTCGCTCTATTATTCAAGAACTTGATCATGATGTATTTTGCTTAATGGTGGATGAGTCTGCAGATGTTTCTACTAAAGAGCAAGTGGCAGTAGTTTTTCGTTTTGTTGATAAAAAGGGGATAGTCAAAGAAATATTTGTTGGTCTTATTCATGTTCAAGAAACTTCGTCTGCATCTTTAAAAAGTTCTATTGATTCACTATTTGCAAAATGTGGATTAAGCATAAAAAAGTTAAGAGGACATGGTTATGATGGAGCTAGTAATATGAAGGGTGAATTCAATGGATTGAGATCTCTAATTTTAAGAGAAAATAGTTCTGCATATTATGTTCACTAATTTGCTCAACAACTTCAGTTGGTTGTGGTGGCAATAACTAAAAACATTTTGAAGTTAGTGATTTCTTTGATAACATTTCTATCTTGTTAAATGTGGTTGGAGCTTCTTGTAAGAGAAAAGGCTGATCCGAGAAGACCAACGTAAGATAATCGAGGAATGAGTTAGTAAAGGTGAAATTAAGACATGAAAAGGATTAAATCAAGAGTGTTCAATTCAAAGACCTGGTAATATTCGTTGGGGTTCTCACTACAAAACCTTATTGAGTTTGGCTGATTTATTCGCTTCCATTATTAAAGTGCTTGAGTATGTCGAAAGTGAAGGGTCAGATGGAGTCAAAAGATGTCAAGCTAATGGTCTTCTCAAATACTTTCACACGTTTGATTTTGTATTATAATTGCAGTTGATGTTACTTCTTCTTGGTTTCACAATAATTTATCAATGGCTTTACAAAATAAAGATCATGACATTTTAAATGCAATGTCTCTAGTAAAATCTACTAAGCAGCAATTGTGCAAGCTCAGAGATAATAGATGAGATTCAGTTATTGGAAAGGTGAACTCTTTTTGCGAGAAAAATAGCACATAGCTACTTATTATGGAAGAAGAATTTCATTATCCAAAGAGGGCAAGAAAGAGAAGCAACATAACGAACTTGCATTATTATCAAGTTGAACGTTTGTACAATGTATTGGATATGCAAATTCAGGAGTTTAATGGTCGTTTTGACGAGATAAACACTGAGCTGCTTGGTTGCACTGCATCTTTGAGCCCCATTGATTCATTCTGCCAGTTTGATCAATCAAAACTTGTAAGATTATCAGAGTTTTATCCTGAAGATTTTAGCTCTCTAGAACGGCTATCTCTTGAGCATCAGCTTAGTATTTACATCGATAACATCTTTGAAGATCAAAGGTTTGCCAATTTGGAGGGTCTTGGGGATCTTGCACGTGTGATGGTGGAGACTAAAAAACATCTTTCACATCCTCTTGTTTATCGACTTTTGAAACTAGTTTTGATTCTACATGTTGTCACTGCCACCGTTGAGAGATTTTTTTCTGCAATGAAAATTGTGTAGACTACCTTCCGTAACCGAATGGGTGATGAGTATTTGAATGATTGTATGGTTTTCTATACTGAAAAGGATCATTTCGTCAAAGTGACAAATGAAATAGTGACCAAAAGATTTCAGGATATAGAAAATCGAAGAATGATTTTATGAAATTTTTACATTACTTTTTATTATATTAAAATTTTATATTTTTAGTTGTCATAAATTATTTCAGTTTGATTTTGGTTTTAACTTATTTATTTTATATAATTAAAATAATGTATATTTTTTATTTATCATAATGAAAAATATTTATGTGCCATAGTCTACTTAAATTTCTGGATCCGCCCTTATAGCTTTTGTTTTAAACAGTTTGTTTTCAATGCCGGTTTTTATTAAAATAAACAAAAAAAATCTATTTATATTAGTAACAAAAGTTTTAAGTATTCATATTTTCAATATTATTTTTTGATTAAAACTATTTTATTGTTTTCTAATTTTTGGAAAATTATGAAGTCGATCAAAACCTAAACTAAATCCCCAAGATTTATAGCAACAAATACTCTGTTTAAGACATAATCCTTTTTCTATCCTAAGTTTAGAACATAATCTCATTTGAGAAAACATTAACCAAAAGAAGAGCTCCATGAAACAAATTACATATGTTATTCATATTAAGACCAAGGTTCTAAAAATCGGCCTAGGCGCCGTCTAGGCCCCCGCCTAGGCGGCAAATCGGTCCTATCCGAAACGATTTTCTTAAAATCCGATTTATACCGATTTATACGATTCAAATCGATTTAAACTATTCGAAATCAATTAAAATCAGTTAAAATCAGTTAAAATTAATCTAAATAAATCTAAATATATTAATTTAATCAATAATTTTAGTATAGATCCATAAATTTTTCTATTTTCTTTTGCTTTGCATATCTAACTTTAATAATTTATCACAATAAACTTATATTTCTATTTAAAAACTAAAATATTTCATATAAATGTCATATATATACAAAATAAATCAATAATTCGTTAACGTCTAGGCCTCGCCTAGGCCCCGAATAATCCGTCTAGTCGCTAGTCGCCTTTAAAGCGCCTAGTTACCGCCTAGCGATTTCTTAAACATTGATTAAGACAAATGAAAAGATCCATAAATACTCAAATATCAATAGGAAATTCAAAACCAAATAATCCTTACATTAATAAACAAAAGGCTAGTATCAGAGTTTATAGTAGCAATGGGTAGAATGGAACAAAACTTTCATCAGAAGCACTCAATACTAAGATCTTCGTTACCTTTAGGAAGTTCCATCAGCTTGGCCACAGTTGCTTCTACCTCTAACTTCTTCATCGGAGGATACGACGAGGTCTCAATCATCATCGTCATCATTACCGTCTTCTGCATCACTAAACGTGAAGCAAACGCAAACTCTTCTTTACACGAACCAGTAAAGTTATACAACCACACATTATAAACGCGGAACTTAGCGTTAGGAAACGGGTTTGCATCCTCCAACAATCTCTCACTAGACCATTCACCTTCTTCTTCTTCTTCTTTAGGAGCATTGTTGGTCTAAAACGAAAAATATGATGAATGAGTTAGAGAAGTGATCACAAATTTTATTAAACTAATTGATGAGAGAACTTAACCATGACATGAATATATACCTTGAAAAAAATCTCAAGCTCTATCATTGTGTAAGTATTCCACATAAGCAAAAGTTCCTTCAATATCTCCACTTCTCTAGGATTAGTTATGTCTACACTCACCGACAAAGTTCCATGCCTTGTCATACCATGAAAGTCACTCACTAGGAGCTCATGCCAAATGTTTCTTGTCTCCTATGATTCATATATATACATCATACATGTCGTCAAACTATATTATATAAATATATCCACATTTGCTTTTGTTTTATTGACTTTTTATCATGGTTTTCATACCACCTCAACTTTAAGTAATAGAATAGATTTTCGATATACAAAAAAGTGCAATACCTGAGCAAGTTCTGATACATTATAGCTGATGTGAGGACGATAAACACACCTAGAAATCCAATAGTTTTGGTTAAACTGGAGGTTAGGAGAAGTGAGGATGAAGTTCCTCTTGCTCTCACATCTGATAACCCTGATGTCTAGAACATCTAGACAAGGTGCCTTCACTTCGATCCTCTCAACATAGTAAGGGAAACTCACTTGTAAGAACTTCAAAATTTTGTTCTCAATCTTCAACACACCATGCGCGGTTAAGAAATTGATTTGCAACACAATCACCTCCAGGGAGGAGCAAGCTGCCAAAACGCTGCTAAGGGTACTAACCCAGTAGAGGACTATGTTTAAAAGCTTGAGGGTCTTAAGATTCCCACTGTTAATGAAAGCACGTCCCCTTAGTAGAGTGTATCCACTAAGTGACAGTGAAGTGAGGCTATGATGCGAAAATATTTCTGGAAGCATGTCGAGGATATATGTTCCTCTGTAACGTCTCTTACGACCATGAACATAGTTTAGTGTGAGATCTTTTGTGTGTTTCACACGAGTTGCCTGTCGGATCCAGTTTTGAAGCGTACCATCATCACATCGGGATGTGATAATGCAGCTCTCTAGGTTGCCGCGGTGTTTGTTGAAAGTCTTCAAAAACGACATAATTAAACTATTAGAATTATTTTATAAAATGGTACTGTATAAATTGCATATGCTATAGGTGTACAAACATCTGCATGCATGCAATATAACTTGAAAGAATTTTCATGTTTACCACATTATTAGTAATAATTTTCATTTTATAAAAGGTAAACATTTTAAAAATTAATTAAAATCTTAAATTGTATATTTCTAAATTCTACCCTACCCTATCCCCACCCTTCAACTATAAACCATAATTCTTAGATTAATTAACATAAATGTTGTAAGTTTGTTTTTTTTTAGAAAATAAGAATAAAAGTTATTAAGGTAAACATGAAAAATGATAGTATGAATGTAGTATATATTTTTGACAATTTTCCTAGAAATTGTCTATCAAAACCTATTTATAAATTTTAAAGAAGGTTGTCTAGTTTGTGCATAGATTTTGGCTAATTGTATGTGTATCTATACTGCGGGGATCGTGAATGCAACACATCACTTTTTTAGATTCTAATTAACTCACTACTCTTTACTCTATTTCAAACCCATTGATCATATTTTCAGAGATTGTTGTTTTAAAATATTTTTTTGTCCTAATTAAGAATATCTAGTTTTCATCAAATTTCAGTTTTATCACTAGTCTTGATTTTAACAAAAAAAAAATTATACTAGTAAAATCATAATATATTTAAATTGTGAAAAATTATAGCAAATCATTTTTTTTTACGAAATTGGAAGTTAATTGCTAAAAATTTCAATATTATCAACACAAAATACCACTTTTTATTCATCTTATTTTATAATTTGCCATGATATTTAATACTACAATCTTACAAAATGCTGAATAATATATTTAAAGGGTATATTATTTTATCGCATACTACTTCATAGATTTGATTCATATATAACAGTTTTCTACTACAAACCCGTAAGGTATTATCGTCTATAAGGCAACTTGTTTTATGTATTATTTTATATACAAATCTTTATAAAAATGAAATCTGAAAGAAGAGAAGTGAATAGAAGAAAAATTAACGAACCTTGTCCATTGAACTAGCCAAGTGAGCGGAAACTTTGTCCCAACGTTGGGTGGGGGTTTTATCCAATATCCTTTTCATATCTAAGACGAAATAAGGTCTCCATTTCCACAAATCCATCCATCGTGATGATAAAAGACTTGTCCTCACCGCTTCTTCAGTGGACAATTTTAAAAGCATCATTCGTAATAGATCGTCTGGGAGTTTGCTGATACAATCGTTGTCAACAATATGATGTTCTAGCTTTCTGATTTTTGCATCAAGTGATGATGATGAGGATGAGGATGAGGATGATGATGAGTGTCTCTTCATGGCTTTTGGATCAAAGGGGATGAGAGAAACTAAAGCGAGAGAGATACTTAACGTTGAGACAATGGGAGATATTTAAAAAATGAAAATGGAGCTTATGAAGGAATTAATGTTTAGTCAATTCAAATAGTTTTTATCTTTTTTTGACTATTTTATTTATTTCCTTTTGACCTTAGAAATTTTGAATTCTGTATTGTACTTTCCTTTTTGGCATTTGTAAATTCATAGAAATAAATTCTCTTTTTGTAAAAGAAACTGAATCTAAATTGTAAAGTACATTTTTCTAATAAGCAAAGAAATATGAGGCTTTTAATATGCAAAGAAATATGAGGCTCTGATTTTTTTAAAAGACATACAAACCAGGAATAATTATTGTGTTTAAAATGTGTTACATTCTTTTTTTTTTGTCATCAAATGTGTTACATTCTGAAAGCTTATAGTTGTTGTGTTTTCCCTTTATGATAATCTCATAAAATTATTTAACATTTAAATCTTTAAGACTAATTAATTGAAAAGTTTGACAAAAACAAATTCTTTATTTTTTATTGGTGGGATACACTTTTCCTATAGATTAGTATTGACTATCTATGGATTTAGGATTGGTCTATTTAGCTTAATAACCACAAAAAGCTCAGTAATTAAGGAATCATGCATAAAACTTTTGGAAATTGTCAAAAATACCACTTTTCTAATACTATTTTTCATGTTTACCTTAATCACTTTTACCTTTATTTTTGAAAAGGAAAAAAACGCAATTATAACTTTTGGGTTAATTAATCTAAGACTTAAGGTTTAAAGTTGATGGGTTGGGTAGAATGGGGTTGGGTAGAATGGGGTAGGGTTTAAGAATGTAAAATTTAGAATTCTAATTATTTTTTTTTTAAATTATCACTTAAAAAATGATATTTATGAGAATGTCTCTTTAATGAATGTAAAAATGAAAAGTGATACCAATAATGTGGTAAACATGAAAATTCCCCTAAAACTTTCGATTTTGCGTATATGGATACATATTTTGCTTTACTCCGGAAACTTTTTTCTAAGAATATTCTAATATAGATCTAAAAAGGTTTTTGTCTACAAATTAGTTTTCAAAGATAAAAAATGACCAAACTAACTTTATCAAAGACTGTAAATATACATTTATACATGTTGGATTAACTAATCTAGACATAAAGTTTAGAGTTACTGGGTGGAATTTTGGATGTGAAATTTAAAATTAAAAAAAAACTAAAATTTCAAAAAAAAAAAAAAATTTGGTCATTTTTTCCTTAAGGTCTATTTTTGATAAAAACTTTAAAAAATATATTTGAGAGATTTGCCCTAATTTTTTTTTAATTGTAAATTTCCATAATAGATTAATTAAGTGTAACTAATAAAACAAAAATTGTTTATGAACTATTTATTTTGGATGTTAAATGATAATGGACTGGTCTTGTAATTCACAAGTCACGTAGGTATCTGGAATAATCTTGTGTTATCACAATAACTACAGTAATATTTATAAATACGTATTATACCTTGATAGTAAACAGATAATCTAGACTATGACGGTAATATTTAGAGAACGGTGTTTGTATCTGTAATAAAAATGTGTATTAAACTGAATAAAAATTTATGTATATAAGAGATGGAATAACATGTATGCATGAGTCTTAATCGAATATTAGGATGTTAATTCAGATAAAGCTTGTAATACCCAGTAAGTTAATCCAGATAAAGTGTGAGTCTTAACTAGATATTAGAAAGTTAATTCCAGATAAAGCTTATAATAGCTGAATATATGCAAATATGTTGTTTTAGGTATTTGGATTAAATTGTTAATATCCAGAAATAGTTTATGTATTTTTATTATAAATGCTTATAAAAACCAAATAATACATAGATAATTCAGAGTATGACGGTAATAGCCAAAAAATGATTTATGTATCTGTAATGTAAATGCATAATAGAATTGGACAGTTCATTATTTATCCAGACTCGTTAGCATGTTTCCAAGTTCCTTTAACTTCTATGTGTTGCAGTTCCCATCATAATCAGCAGCAAATTCGTAGCATTCTTAAACCTTCAAACAAAACAAACAAAACCGTGTCTGTTTCAAAGGAAAGTAAAAGTCTTGAACATGAAATTTTCTAATGCCTAGTGTGCTATGTTCTTCAAGGTTTCACTTCAAGGTCTACATCAAGAAGCAATTTCTAAAAGCAAAAATATTAAAGGATAAACAAACGAAACTATACCTTTTCTGCAAGGTCTACATCAAGATGGCTAATAGTAATATAATCTAGGAAAAACAGTGGCTTCGCAGCAGAAGTAACAATATGATTCACTCTCATATCAACCTACAACAACATGAAGAAACAATGATTTGAGATTAGAGGACAATGTGGATAACAATCACACAAGACGGATCATTGATTGTGTTACCAAATCGATTTCCATGGTGTGATGAACCCAGTCTCAAAGGCCAACTTAAATTTAGTCCCTACATAATATGTAGCAAAAGGCGATGATGACTGATCCGCCATGGCCTTCGGTTTCTTATTAGTAGGATAGTATTTCACCATGTTTTTTTGTGTATATTCGACATAACACCCAATCATCAAGTTGTTAACAAAAAAAAAACAGAACAACAAAGTGTAAATCATCATCACATTCATACAAGTAAAAAAATATTAAATAGAAAAGAACATAGTCGTTGATTTGATGGACGATGGCCATGCTCGACATGCCACTGATCCATCTGCAGTCATCTAACAACTACACTCCAATAAAATATATTTGACAAAGAAAGAAAAGGCGGAAACATTATCAAACTCCAGAAGCACTTGATTTTTTTTTACTTTTACACTTAAGGAACACACATATATATCAATAACAGAATCAAGATTCTAATTACATATACATCAAGAATATCTAAACAACAATCACTTACAAAATATCGTTTCAGATAACTATTAAATTATATTTAATCCATATACAAGTTCAAGAAATTCTTTCAAAGAAAAATAACTCAGAAACTGAAGATGGTAAAAAAAAATATGAGCTACTGAGCCACTGATTAGAGTAGCCTTGCAGCTCTAACGGGTGTGGATGCAAGCATTATGATCATGAAATTGATTTTTTTTTTCTTTTTTAACCATATCTCTTTCGATTAAATTTTAAAATGTGTCTTAATTTCTTAACTTTTATATGAAAAGTATTGGTTCTTATGGTCAAGTGGTAAGGGGACGGGCTTGGAATGCCAACGCGTTTCAAGTTTGATCTATCTAATGCGCGAAACTAAGTTATATTATCCTAGACATTCACATGGATATGAGTTTTTTCTTTCGACCCATTTGAATATACGGTGAGAGAATTTATTCACGGAATGCACATCCTTGACGAGTAGTCAGATACCCTCAAATTAATCAAAAAGTTATATATAAAGAGAAGTTGATAAGGAGGAAGATGACAATACCATTACGCAATTAAAAGAGTCATGCTTACTTTTTAGATAAAAGCTTTCGCCTAGGGCATCACTTTTTAGAAAGTCATTTATTTCCTATTTTAGTAATAATTTATTATTATTTTACCATAATTTACAATAACTTATACATTTAATGTTTCTACTTTAAATTTTATCTGAGCCATTGTTTTTAATCGATTCGATTTAAGTAAGATAAATGATATGATTACAAACGAATAAAACTTTATATTTTTTTGTTAGCAATAAAACCTTTCATTGAATAGGTATCTTTAGTTTTAGTATTTATTGTCGATTTTTGGTAGACATCAACTCATATTATCATCTTTTTACCATTGTAGTTATGTTCTCTCTCATATTTAATTTTTATTTGAGTATATATTTTTTTTCTTAATATTTGTTTCAAAATGTCGTTGTGTTTTAGTAGTATACTATAAACTTATCTTAACATCTTTTTATTTTTTTAATAAACTTAGCTTATCTTAATATTTTTAATTAATTTTTTAATTTCTTCGTACTATTTTAGTTAATGGCGTTGTTTTGAGGGTACTTTTAATTGCACCAAATGAGTCAAGCAAGGAGACATGATGTATCCCTATCTTTTTATCTTGGCTACAGAAGCTTTCTCTCGTTTCATGCAATCTCGATTTGATGAGGGACTCATTGCCTACTATCCTAGAACATCTCAGTTAAAAAAATAGAATCTTAAGTTTGCCGACGATGTAATGGTGATTTTTGATGGCAGCTTCAACTCACTTCATGGCATTACCGAGTGTCTTTATCACTTCACTTCTTGGTGTGGTCTCTCAATGAACGCCTTGAAGACAGATCAATTCCACTCGGGTTTGAACGCTAGTGAGTCCACCGATATTGCTCAGTTTGGTTTCCCTATTGGTTCACTCCCAAACAGGTACCTCATACTGTCTTTTATGAGTAGAAAGCTTAAAATTTCTGAATATGAGCCATTAGTGGATTTTCCGATCTTGGGCTGTCAAATCTCTCTCTTTTGCTGGCAAACTGTAATTGATTTCCTCTGTTATACTTTTGGATCTCAGATTTTATCCTCCCTAAAGGTTGCAACCAAAGAATTGAATCAATTTGCTCTAGAATTTTTGGTCTAGAAGCACTGAAAAGATGGGGAGAGCAAAAATAGTGTGGAAAACAGTTTGCCTACCGAAAAATGAAGGAGGCATTGGCTTTAGAAATTTTTATCATTGGAACAGAGTTATCTGCTTGCGTTTCATGTGGCTCCTTCTGTCAGATAGCAAATATCTTTGGATATTATGGCATAAAGAATTTCATCTTAAGGATATGAGCTTATGGATTGTTAAGGATTCTCAAAATTATTCAAAAAATGATGGCACCAGGTACTGTAAACCAGTATTGGGTAATTGAATCAGTTCTGGCTTGATTTGTGGTTTCCCTCCGGTCAACTTATAAATCGGTTTGGTCCTTTGGGGGCAGCTCAGCTTCGAGTCCCTCTTCATGCCTCAATCTCTTCAGATTGTAATTTGAATGGGTCGTGCCTGCCTTCTCCAAGATCGGACGCAGCTCTAAAACTGCATATTCACCTCAAAACCATTCCTCTTCCTGCACTCTCAGTTCTTGAGGATAGATTTGACTGGTATATTGATGGCATGACTTGTACTACCAATGGAAAATATCCATCAGCTATGATGTGGGATTCATTGTGCCTTAGGGAAGCAATTAAGCCTTGGGACAATCAGGTTTGGTTTAAAGGAGGGACACCTAGACACAGCTTCACTATGTGGATTGCATCATGGGGAAGGCGAATACCAACGACTTGCTGCCTTTGCTCGATGGATGTTGAGACTCGTGATCATTTGCTACTTTCCTACGATTTTAATTGGATTGTCTGGGACTTACTTTCGCTAGATTTGATCCTGCTATTAATGTGTTCAACTCGTGGGCATAATTATTGTCATGGCTTAGACAATCCTCTATTCAAGCGCCTCTTACCTTGAGAAAGCTTGCTGCTCAGGCAACCGTTTACCATTTGTGGAGATAAAGAACCAACATCTTCCATGACAACATTACACTAACAACAATCATGATTCATAAGCTTATTGATTAGGAGGTTTGGAACACAATCACTGCTAAAAAACAGAGAAAGAGCTTTCGCAACTTAATGGCATTTGTCTTAGATATAGGTCTTCCTATTTGCTTTTGCCTTCTTTGACTTCACCTTGTTTTTTTCTTTTTTCCTTTTTTGGTCAAGATGTATCAGTTTCTTTGATTTGCATCCTTTGTAAAATCAATTTTTCATTTATCTATTTTTTCTTTGGGATTCTCAACTTTGTTTTTATAGCATTTATAAGCGATAAGCGAGACGTTTGTTTCTTTAAGTCTAGGGTTTAGACATGCCCAAAATATCAAAATAAGAACTTGAATGTATCGGCCGTAAAAGAAAAAAAAACTTTCAATGTGTCATGTGTGATGTTATGTATATGTTGAACACTTAAGCTAGATCAAGAGTATAGCTACATGGTAAGCAGGGGGTTAACTGGCCCGGTAAAATATGAAAAACTAAATTTTAAGATTAGACATGTGAAGAATAGTTGCTCAGTTGGTCTAAATCCTTTGATATGATGCTCCTTCCCCTAGATTGATTCTTCTCTCTGCACTCTCTCACTCTTTTTTACAAGAAAAAACTTTTTTTCTTTAAATAATTTGGGTCTAATATAGCCTGATTTTAAAATGAAAATATAATTCAGAACAATTTTTATTTTCAAATGTTTTCTTATATGTCTTTTGTTTGTTTGTGTTCTCATCCTTTTAAATCTTTTAAAATATGTCTTATACAGTATATCTTTCTTTTGTCACCTATATTTTTTTTCCTTTCAAGTTTCTTTTTGCAATTTATTTAGTTCAGTTTCCACTTTTGTTTAAAGCTTTATTTAACAATTAATTTTCAAATACCTTCAGTACTATACTTTTTGTGTCAAATATAATTTTTTCCTAAAATTAAAACAGCTCAATAATTTTTGTTACAAATACTTTTAAATTAATAATAATAAATTTTAATTTAATTAATTTAAATTATGACTCTGGTATAATATTTTTTGGCTCTGCCACTGAAGTGGATCATCGGTTATCAATCACTAATTCTGTATTTTGTATTGAGACTATACACGCATTTACAATAGGTATTAGATAAACTTTTTTTTGTTTAATAAGGTTATATGCATCAAAAATTTATCAATTAATGTGACTCACCAAAAAAAGTATTAGTATTTAGTTAGAAAAGTTTTTTTTTCAAAGATCCATGTTAAAGTTTTTCACTCTTAATGGGATGTCATAATGCCTCCCGTCTTAGGTGTTTGGACGCTGTTCTCATAAGATTGTTTTTTCAAAATTATAGTTATACCTCTAAATTTACAAATTAAGATCTTAATATATGTATTTTAACAAGTTAAGACCCTAATTTTGTAAAGATCTTTAAAATAAAAGAGAGATCATGTGCAATTTTTGCACCTAGGGGGCACCCTCAAGACCGGCACTGAATCATGTGTGTATATAAAATAAAAACATTTCAACATTGTATTTAATCAAAAGAGATTGGTTTCAATATCTACTATACTAAAACAGGGTCCTATTTGAATTTATCATGAGATGTTTTTAATTTGGACTTATTGGATAGATTGTGACAAATATTATAAAAGACACACACTAGCTATATTATTTAACACGCTACCTACACTACATATACAACATATTTATAAATCCTTATTAACCGGGTTAGAGTGACTTTAATTTGTTGATTTTATCTTTATTGAACCATGATTCTTATATCGATATATAAGATATTCCCCAAAGGCTATACTTTTTGTTTGTATTAGTTATAAATATATATATATATATATATGATTTGTTACCTTCCAACTAACCAGTTATGAATTGTGACTAAATTCGTTTTAACTATTCTAAACCATGATATATGTTTCGGTACATTCAAGATAATCAGACACAAATTAGTCAAGTCAGGCCCGGCCCTGGGCTAAAGCCCGTAAAGCAATGGCTTGGGTATTATAAAACCTTTAGGGGCATCATTTACAAAGAAGTTTCTGTAGTGTAGGGGTTGGACATGTGTTCTTACTCCTCTACACCCGGGTTCAAAGCCCCTCTTATGCAGCTTTTTTTGTGCTCGGTTTTAATTAAGATTTGATTGTAAAATTTGCTTTTTCTAAACTTTTCAATTGTCTTATATATTATAAATAATAAAATACATAAATTACAATACCTATCTATTTTATTTATCTTAATAATTGATGTTTTATATTTTCATTTTTTAATATTTTTGTTTTGTTTTCCTTGTCGGTTCTGATCAATCTTTTTTCTATTGTTATTAAAAAAAAGAATTGTGTTTTATCAAAATAGGGTTATCTCTTAATCTATGTAAGTTTTTGATATTTTTACGTTCGACTATGTACTAGAAGCGTTTGAATAGATTGTCGATGATATCAATAGAGCATGAATTAGCAGAAAAACTTGATTATTCAGAATTGATAAATAATTTTGCAGAAAAAAATAAGTAGAGTTATCTTTCATGAATAATATATTTTTTATTATTCTTTGAAAACAAATTAAATTTTAATGATATTTTGCATTATTTAATTATAATTTATATTATCAAAAAAGTTATAGTTAAAGGGCAACATATTGTGAATGTGCTTTAGGCGCCACGAATGACCGAACCGGCACTGAGTCAAGTTAACCGTTTTGGTACATTCCTATTAACCAAATCAAAGAATTACTTAATTATTTGATTTTAGATTTCCTATACCATGATATATATGTTTCTGTACATTTCAGCTAACCGAGACACATTTATGTTGCTACAGTTTGAGTTACAATTTATATGTAAGATGTATAAACTGATGCAAAGCTTTGCTCTGTTACATTTTTATTAATGCTTAACATGTAATAGTTGAATACGAATATTGGTATTGAGTTTACTTGGAAATACAAAATACTTACTTCAATCCATTTCGTATATACAATCTTAAGTTCTTAACCAAGAATAGTAAAGCTTACCCATACGTTATGACAATCATTTTAAGAAGATTTTTTTACAAGATTTATTGTTACAATGAAATCTATAAAGAATACTATATTCATGGTAAAGACGATTTTCTCCGATTTTAGGTGAATTCAAAATATTTACTTCCATAAATTAGTATTTTGTATATTCCTTCTGCATATACTCATTTAAAAAAATATTTATATAAATATAACATTTAGATTTATATTTAATTTTACAAATGATAAAATAATATATTGATACTAAACATGATTTGTGCCAATATAAAATCATATTTCTTCCTTATCTTAAAAACTTTCGTTTCAAATATTATACTATTTTACCGATAATGAACACAATTTTGATAAAGGAATATTCTAATGCCAAGTACAATAAAAATAAACATTATATAAATATGGGTTTATAGCTTTACGGAATATATAATATTACACTCTTAAATTTGTTATGACCCAATTTATTGTGTTTTGGTCAACATAAATTTATATAACTAGGTGGGTTGCCCGCACATACGGGCATAAACATTTTATAAAATTACTTATTAATATATACATTACTAATTTAAAAACTATAAAGATAAAATATTATTTATATTTTATAATTTTTATGTGAAAATTCTTACATATAATATATTCATTATTAATAAATTAATCTTAAAATTCATTCAATCATAAAAAAAAATTACTTGATTAATATTTAGTTATGTGTTTTCAGTTTTTTAAATTTTAAATTTTTATTAAAAGACTTTTTTTATAACAACAATATATATATATATATATATATATATATATATATCAGAATTATCTTTTATTTTAAATATTTTTAAAATTTTGAATATTTCAAATATTTATTAATTTTAATCATTTATCTAATAAAAATAATTTAAATTCGTTTTTATTAATTTATATATTTTAGAATTAATAAATCAATCTTAGAATTCACTCAATTATATAAAATTAATAATTTTACTTGATTAATATTTAGTTATGTGTTTTTGTATTTTAATTTGATATTTTTATTAAAACAAATTTTTTTGGATAACAACACAATAGATATATCAGTATTATCTTTTTAATTTATATAACTTTTAAATTTGATAATTCTTATTATTATTATTATTTTTATCATTTATCTCATAAAAAAATTTAAATTCGTTTTTATTTTTAAATAATTTTATATATTTTATTCATTAAGGGCATAAACGATATTAACCGCTCTAACTTTTAACGTGAGAGCTCCGTTGCAAAAAATCACTTCGCAAATAATAGTATAGATTTAAGAAGAATTATATTTAAGTATATGTAAATACAAAATTCTGTAAAATATTGTAACCATTTAGATTTACATTTAATTTTAAAATAATAAAATAATATACTGATACTGAACACGATTTGTGCCAATATAAAATCCTATTTCTTTCTTATCTTTAAAAAAATCGTTTCAAATAATATACTATTTTACTAATAATGAACAGAATTTTGATGTGTTTCAAAAAAAAAAAAGAACAGAATTTTGATAAAAGAATATTCTAATGCCAAGTACAATAAAAATTATATGAATATGGGTTATAGCTTTACGGAATATATATTATTACACTCTTAAATTTGTTATGACCCAATTTATTGTGTTTTGGTCAACATAAATTTATATATTTTAACAAGAATTATATTTAAGTATATGTAAATACAAAATTATGCAAAATATGGTAACCAATAATATTAACATTCCAGCTATAGGAAGCTTATATTATTGTACTGTTTTTAGGTGTCATTATTTTTTTGTTACAAGAGTTCACATAAAAATTTAGGTTTGTAATTGAAGTATAAGAAAATTATACTTAAATTTCTTATACACTCCCAAACAAAATTATACAAAAAGATAAGTAAGCTTATAAAACACAAATACAAACATAATCAACAAATACAAACACAAAGAAAAAGATAAGTAAGCATATGAAAACAGCAATAAATCAAGAAATTTTATAATATGTCATTTCTAAATAAATTTATAATCATTATTAAAACAAAATATTAATGTTGTTTTACGCGCATGTGCGCGGGTCAGAATATAGTAGAGATAATTAGTGAAATGCCCAAAATCGAGGCCCAAATTAGCGAAATGTACATGAGTCGACATTATTGGCCCAAAGCATACAATTCATTCCCGCAATGCCGAGAAAGCCCCTCCTTTCGCGAGTTGACCTTCGGCGCTTGTGTCAGCTCGCTGACACAACTTTCTACACGCCGAGTCCTAGGTTGTCCTAAGTTACTATTCCTTAACCTAACCTGACAGCTACAAGGCTTCCCCTCCACTCGTTTTCTCCGTTAATCGTGCTATTAGTTTAGTCTCTACAATCTATATGACATCGAGAATGATGATTGTATGAAATACCAAGATAATTTGAAGATAAAAGTCCTTATAGAGTGCAAAACCTTTTGTTAACAAGAGAAACAAACTTTGTAGTAGTGAAAGGGAGAGAACGAAAGCTGTGATTCAGGGCAAAGAATTGGAACACAGAAATCGTTGTCACTTGGGGGGCTTGGTATAAAAAACGATCCTTGGTATCATTGTATTCGTAACAGTACATGTGAAGATCTTTATTAACGGTTGAAAGTGTCTTTAACAGGTACAGATTTGAGAGATGAGTCATCTGGTTCGACTTGTTGTGGGAGAGTGGGAAAGAGGTGCTCAAAATGCATGGAAGTTTAACGTCGACAATACAGCTGTGAAACACGATGTCTTGATGAAGGAAAACGAAAGCTACGTTAATCTCATGGGGATGGTGAGAGAGAAATACAATCTACAAAACCTTCTACGGGATACTGAGCCGGTGCTACTTACATATGATTTTCCTGACTTATCTAGAGAGGCTGATGAATACTCGCCCCCACCTGTTGAAATAAAAGAGGATGGGGATGTGGAGTTGTTCATGGCTGTAAGAGTGGACCATGTGTGGCTGGAGATGTATGTAACATTTGGGGAAGAAGGTGTTGACCGTTACAGGACACAGAGGGCTGAGGAAGATGGGGTTACTGCAGCGCAACAACCAGTGGCTAGTGAGGAACTGGTTAGACTTGCAGGTATAATTATTATGTTAACGGTCAAAACTTTATTTAAGAGGTAACACTATAGTTAGCCGTTAAGTCATAATGTTTTAAATGATCGCAATGGCGTGGAACGTGTTCAAGTTCTGTACTGCCTTACGTGGTCTCGGATCAATCATGATCTTATTAGTTCTCGGTGTTGTCGGTGTTACCTACTACGCTGTCGTTTTGACTAACTACGGACCAGCTCTGTCTCAAGGAGGGTTTGATTCTCTTGCTGCTCTTACCATCATTCTCCTCTTCCATTTCCTCGTAAGTCAACAAAGCTTGTTGCTTTAGATGTGAACTAGTCTTGTTGTGTCTCTTTTTATATGTGTTTTTTAAAAAAAATTGATGCAGCTGGCGATGCTTCTTTGGAGCTACTTCTCAGTTGTTTTAACTGATCCTGGTGTTGTGCCTCCTAATTGGAGACCATCTAGTGATGAAGAGAGAGGTGAATCTGATCCATTAAACAGTATGGAGTTTGATAACTCGAACCCAAGATTTAGATTCTGTAGAAAATGCAGTCAACCTAAACCGGAACGTTGCCATCATTGTTCTGTTTGTAAGTTTTCTCTCTTCTTTACCATATATATATAGAGTCTTGAAGTTGAATCTTGAAGGTGGGTTGTGTTAACAATGGAGATGTATAGGTGGACGGTGTGTGTTGAAGATGGATCACCATTGTGTTTGGGTTGTTAACTGTGTAGGAGCATTGAATTATAAGTACTTCCTTCTTTTCTTGGTAAGTTTGTTTTTTGTTTGTTTCTGGACTCATACTGTTTGTAGAATCTTTAGCTTGTCAAAACTTTTATGTGTGTGTTCAAATGCAGTTCTACACATTTTTAGAAACAACACTTGTGACTTTGGTTCTTATGCCACACTTCATAGCCTTCTTTAGTGATGAAGAAATACCTGGAACACCGGGAACTCTTGCTACTACTTTTCTTGCATTTGGTATGTTGGGGACTTTCCTCATGCTTATATAGTATTTCATGTGTTTAGTTTAAACCTAGTTATGAGTCTCACCTTGTTTGTTACCATCATGAGCAACAGTTTTGAACTTGGCGTTTGCTTTGAGCGTGATGGGTTTCTTAATCATGCACATTTCTTTGGTAGCTGGCAATACCACAACTATAGAGGTAACTAACTCCTTTTCTTTCTTCTCTCAGAAACTAACCTTTCAACTCTCTAGTGTAAATCCTTTGGGTCTATCTCTACTTCCAGAAGATATTTTTTCAAGTCTCTTGTCTATTCTCTTATCAAACTTTCTTGGTGAGCAGGCTTATGAGAAGAAAACAAGTGCAAAATGGCTGTATGACCTTGGTAGAAAGAAAAACTTTGAACAGGTTATTTAAGCTAAAGACCTGACTTGATGACTATACCACCGCTTGCAATCTTCCAAGTTGTTGCCTTTTTCTTCCTTTAGGTATTTGGAATGGATAAGAGATACTGGTTCATCCCAGGATACACAGAAGAAGATCTAAGGAGAATGCCGGAGCTGCAGGGACTTGAATACCCTTCCAAGCCTGACTTTGATTCCCAGTAATGCTGAAGAAGATCCTTTTGATCATCATCATCCTCATGTAAAACAACAATACGTAGGATACAGTGAGACCCTGGAAATGACATTTGGAGGAAAAATCTACTAGCATGAAGGATGATGCTTTCACTTTCACTTATGTCTTCCCATGGAGGCCTGAAACGTCATTGGGTTCTGTAATATAGGAGGATTACGACTAAGCTTTGCTGGTTACACATTTGTTCATCTTCTTAAATATATGATCACACCTTCTTAAATAGCTTTTGTTTTCAACATTTTTTTTCAATGTTAGTTTTTATTAGAAACTAAAATCTATTTATATCAGTAACAAAAAAATCATCTTAAGTTTATGTTTTATCTAAAACCAACATGTTGACATGAAGAAATCATGGATCCCTAAAACATGGTTCCCAAAATTATGGACCTTGTTTATGGGAGCTCATGAATTCATGGATCCTTAAAACATGGTTCCCAAAATCATGGACCTTGTTTATGGGAGTTCATGAATTCATGGACCTTGTTTATGGAAGATGTCTTTTGTATTCTCTATATATTACAATGTATTTGCAAAGAAATTAATTAAGGAAATAAGTTTCTCTCCTTCTTATTCTTATTTGTTCTTGAGTGTTCTTGAGTGTTCATACTCTTTCTCTTCATAAATCATCAATTCTAACATGGTATCAGAGCTTTAAGCTCCTACTTCATTCCGCAAACCTTCTCTATCCTTCTCCTTTATTCAGCAAAGCTTTTATGTTATTCTCATTCCGCAAATCATAAAAATGGAGAAGGAAAACATAATTTCCGTGACCCTTGAGGGTCCTAATTATCTCTCATGGTCAAGAGTGGCCAGAATCACCTTGGGATGTCATGGACTTTGGGACAGCCATATCATGAAGGCTGGAACTTCAAAGAGGATGACTGAAGAAGATAGATACGTGAACAACCACAACCAATGGGTTCAAGAAGACCAACAAGCTCTGGCTCTCATCTGTAACTCCTTGTCAAAACCAATCCTGAAGATCAATTCTCACATCAAAACCGCCAAGAAACTATGGGAGAGTCTTCAAACCGCTTATGGGTGTTTATGGGAGAGTCTCCAAACCATCTATGAGAACGACCGGTTCCTCAGCTTTCTCCTACACCTAGACTCATCATTCAACACACTGATAAAGAATTTCTTTACTGGAAGAAAGATTTCATGCCTAGATGATGGTGATCCTCTCAAAGGCCAGCCGGATAAATGTAAACCC
>CAJHQP010009568.1:0-21934 GCA_905132765.1 Moricandia arvensis
ATTACAAGACCCGTTTGGATATTTTTACATTTCGGGTCGGATAACGGGTCAGGGTTTTTGGTTCGGATTCAGTTCAGATTCCGGGTTCCAAATCTTATTCCCAGGCCTAGCCACAAGGTTGAGACAAGGTTGATAGACTTCCTATTTTTCTACCCCAACTATTTTGCCGATCCCATGTGGAGCTGGGAATTGATCCAAAGATCATCCTGCATAAACTAAAAGTCGATCCCCATCACCAGCCTATTAGGCAAAAGAGAAGGACGTTTGCCCCGGAGAGGGACACAATCATAAACAAAGATGTCAAGAATCTGCAGGATGCCAGATTCATCAAGGAAGTGCAATAACCCAAATGGCTAGCCAACCTGGTAGTGGTCAAGAAAAATAACATGAAGTGGCGAGTCTGTATAGAGTTCACATATCTCAACAATTCATGCCGTAAGGATCCTTTCCCCTACCCCATATCGACAAACTCGTTGATGCAACATCTGGACATCAACTAATGAGTTTCATGGACGTGTTCTCTGGTTATAATAAAATACTTATGCACGCGGAGGACCAAAAGAAGACTTCCTTCGTGATGTTCAGGGGTATCACCTGCTACAAGGTCATGCCTTTCGTCCTCAAGAACGCCGGATCTACCTACCAAAGGCTGGTGAATATGATGTTTGCCTATCAGATTGGGCATACTATGGAAGTTTATATAGACGACATCCTAGTCAAATCCTTGGAAGCCAAAGAAAATATATCACATTTGCAGCATACCTTTTCTACCTTTAGGAAATAAAGCATGAAGCTTAATCCCGGAAAGTGCTCATTTGGAGGCATCTCCAGGAAATTCCTAGGATACATCGTAACCCACCGGATCATCGGAGCCCATCCGGAGAAGATAAGAGCCATCCACATGATTCCTTTCCTCATGAACGTGAAAGAAGTCCAGAAGCTAACCGGGAGAATGGCCGCCTTAAGCAGATTCATCTGTAGGCTATCTGACAAGTCTCATGCCTTCTTCAAGGCTATAAAGAATTCGAAAGACGTCCAATGAACGCGAATCCGCTCTCACCGAGATCAAAGCCTACCTCAGTACACCTCCTCTCATGTCAAAACCATTGGACGGAGAACTTCTGCTCCTATACCTAGTGGTATCAGAATACGCAATGAGTGCCATCCTAGTAGGCGAGGAAGGAAACAGACAGCTTTCAATCTATTACATTAGTAAGTCTCCCCTCGAAGAAGAAACTCGCTACAGCCACCTGGAGAAATTGGCCCTGTCCTAGTGGTTGCAGCTAGGAAGCTGCGTCCTTACTTCCAGGCTCACCAAATCGTCGTGGTCACCTCACTTCCTATTAAAACCGTGCTCCATTCGGGAACCAAAATCCACTCTGTCAATTTCCGTAAATTAAGGAAAGCCAAGAGAACCGAATTTCACAGAGGTCCTGGATTATCTGCGTAAACACACAAAAACGAAGAAAAAAGATAACAAAATATCGATAGTAAGTTGCACGGAGGAGTTTTATTGATTGATAAGAACAAATCTGCAAGATTTTCCAAAGAACAAAACGAGTCGAATCTAGCTAACAAAGAGAATCTCATAACAGAGAT
Organism: Moricandia arvensis; assembly: GCA_905132765.1. NCBI lineage: Eukaryota > Viridiplantae > Streptophyta > Magnoliopsida > Brassicales > Brassicaceae > Moricandia > Moricandia arvensis. Next base: position 1,600 of record CAJHQP010009568.1, read on the forward strand.
GGAGAAGAATCTAAGTAAAGTTTCGAGTATGCAACCGCCTATATCCTAAGTTCTTCTAAGCTAGCAGAGCTATTCTAGGTCTAAATCTTTGGATCCCCTGCGCCTTTAGCTTTAGCTCCCCTTATATATGCCTTCAGGGTTGGTTCCTCTTTCCTTTTTTGCCCCTAGGTCTAGTTTATCACTTCCGAAAACATTCCTTTTCATCTCGATCTTCATCATTATCTTAGAAACTTGACATTTACCGTCCGATTTTGCGAGATTTATCTTCTTCTGCGAATAAAAATACGCCGTCATAACATTGATGGGCTCAATTTCGTATGAAACTACGAGTGGGTCTTTAGCCGCGTTCTAGGCCTCTTTCGGTTTGTATTTATACTGAAATGTTTTCACAATTTCTTTGAAAAAACGTTTAATGATACTACATCGCTTTAGCTAGGAAGTTCACACTTCTCGTATAGTTTAGACAAATGTGGTGTTGAGTTAATTGTTGCCGTTTATACGATAACCATGAACTTCATTCGGGAAAATGACTCATCGCGGTTTTTATCGTGAAGTCCCAATGGTAACTCCGATCAAGACAAAACGAGGGGTGGATCCGCCGAGGTTCAACCAAAGGCATAAGATCTGGTTTATTTCGGTTCAACTCGCCGAACGGGCGAGTTGGACTGCTTTCTCGGTCCAACTCGCCGAATGGGGGAGTTGGACTGTTTGCTCGGTCCAACACGCCCGTACGGCGAGTTGGACTACTTGTTCGGTCTCGTGCTCCATTTATCTCGAGTCCTTTGCTCGGGAACTTTTGTCGAGATTGTGTCGAGAAAGATTTCGCACAAAAATGCGATTTTAGATGTTGATTTCGCTTTTGACCCCAATTAGTCCAACTCACCTATAAAAACCATACTCCATAAGCCCAAAGTATCATGAAGCCTAGCCAAATGGGCGGTGGAATTCGGAGAGTACGACGTAGTGTTCAGAACCGCTACCGCTATCAAATCACAGGTCTTAGCAAATTTCATGGCAGAATTCTTTCCAACCATACTCCGAGCTCTAGAGCATGAAATCAACCTTTGGAATGAAAAGGGAGAAGAGGGAGAATGGACCCTACATGTCGATGGCTCCAGCAACATAAGAGCGGCAGGAGTATGAATATTACCCACGACGGGGGATACGGATTCAAGAACCGTAAGATGCAACTTCAAGGCAACAAACAACAAAAGTGAGTATGAAGTCTTGATTGTAGGGCTCACCCTCGCCAAGAAAATAGGGGCAGAAAACATACATGTCTTCAGTTACTCTCAGATAATATCAATCAATTTCAGGGAGAATATCAAGCTAAAGACGTCAATATGATCAAATACCTGTTGAGCGCCAAGCGTCTGATTGAGAAATTCCAAATATGAAAGCTGACACAGATCCCTAGAGAATAGAACTCACATGCCGACACTCTGTCTAACTTAGGTTCTGCCCTAGAGACTCAAAGCCAGATGAGTATCCTATTGTTAGTGCTCCAGTGGTCAGCAACGGAGGAGGAAGCGTAGCCTGCGGGAGTCCTCGGTATGAAGAAGAAGCAACCTGGGTGACCCCATCGTCAAGTACCTAGAAAGTGATATCCTCCCGGAGAACTGCAACAAAAGTAGGAAAATCGAAAAACAGGCAGCAAGATACTGCATATTTCAAGGGAAACTATTTAGAAGGTCCTTCTCCGGCCCTTACCTATGGTGCATCGCACCAAAGCAGGCTGCCAGAATACTGGTAGAGCTACACGAAGGAGAATGTGGTTCTCATTTGAGCGGCCGAAGTCTGGTATAAAGAGCCAGAAGAGTCGGCTACTACTCGCCTACAATGGTAGAAGATTCCAACCGAAAAGCCAAACATTGTGACCAATGCCAAAGACACGCTCGGTTCTCCAAAATTCTTCCTGAAAACCTCAAATCCATAAGTTCCCCTTGGCCATTCAAAAATGGGGGCGTGGACATAGTCGGGAAATTTCCAATGGTACCGTGGTAGAAAGTCTTCCTCCTAGCCGTAACCGCTATTTCTCCAAATGGGTGGAGGCAGTGGCACTAAGAAGGATAATAGACCTCTGGATTCCTGTGGACTTACGTGATCACCCGCTTCGGGATCCCAAAAGAGATTATCACCGACAACGGACCTAGTTCACCAACTATAAGTTCCAATAATTTTGCAAGAACTGGGGCATAAAGCTCACCTTTGCCACACCGAGGCACCCTCAGTCCAACAGACAAGCTGAACCCACCAAAAGACAATGGTCGACACGATCAAGAAACGCTTAGAGAATGCCCATAGAAGATTGGCAGAAGAACTGCATGGAGTCCTATGGGCATACCCGACTACTCCCAAGATGGCCACGGAGGAAACTTCTTATTTTTTGGTCTACGGCACAAAGGCTATAATACCCACTGATGTGCATGTAAAAATGACTGTATCTGATCTCCTCTCTCCGGAAGAGAACGATGAGCTAATGGCTCTGAGCCTCGACCTTCTCAACGAGAAGAGAGAGGTGGCAAGGATAAGAAACTGGTCTTACTAGCAAGATATCGTCAAAAGCTACAATAAAAGAGTCAAAACTAGGACCTTGAAGCATGGGGATCGGGTTCTCCTACGAGTCTTTGAAAATAAAAGGACAAGCCAGAAGGAAATCTCGCCCCCAAATGGGAAGGCCCATATAAGGTGATACGTCCTAGATTCGGACGGGATAACTCAAACGGTCTAAGGGGATATGAACTCGCCAAAGGGAGAACTGGTGGAATGAATGGTGATACAAAGGGTTGCAGAAGGCCCAATGATACTACCAGACTTTGATCGTTGCCGGATGTGACGCACCGGTCCAACAAAAGAAGGTTCGAAACTTGGAGATAACCTCACCAAGAAACTAAGAAGTGTTCTAAACAAAGAACTAAGAGATAAACTCAAATAAAAGGGGAAAACTCAATCTATGATTTATTTCGTGGCTCTTAGGCCCTATTTATAGGATTACAAGTTGTAGAAATCCAAAGAAAATGTGCTAAAAACAAGGCATAGAAGACCAAAAACAAAGACTTGACTACATAAATGTGTTGACTGAAAACAAAGACTAGATCTGGTCTTCCACACGGTTTTGACTTGTCTTGGGACTCTCCTTTGACTGCTTGGTCGAAAATATTGCAAGGAATATCTTGTTTAGTTCTTGGGCAAAGTTTTGAACCATAAAAATGTTTGGATCCACATTTCGGCCCAAATGCAGTCCAAAACAAGTCCATTCGTCAAGCATGTTTTCCTTAGCTTTTATGATAGTTTTGCCCCATGGACATTACTTAGAACCTTGAAGAGATATGCTTGGTTCATCAGAAAGGGAGTTGACCGATATTATCTTCTCGGGTGGTCGAACCAGCTCGGAAGATCGAACTAGCTCGCTCAGCTCGTCCAAATGAGTGTCAATCCAGCTCAGCTCATCTAGGATAGTGTCAGTCCAACTCACTTGAGTATTCAGCTAATCCAAGATAGTGTTAATTAGCTCATCCAGCTCCAAGGCAGTGTCGGTCCAGCTCACCTGAATGCGCACATGTCTGAATTCGCGAGGACTGAAGATCACCTGGTTTGTAAATGGTATAACTCCTTCTTATCAACTCCATTTGAGCTGATTATTCTTCGAGAAGCTCTGTAATTGAGCTGAACACATTATCCAAGTAATTTCATTCATAGAAGCCTCATGGTTTGGAAGATATGAGTCAAACAATGAACATATATCATTACTGCTTCCCATGATATATTTGAGGTTAATTGATCGTTGCTTCCACTTAGTAAATCCTTCCTTTTCCAAGTTAGCTCCTGGCTCGACCATGGTCTGATCAGCATGATCTGATGGTAAAACCTCGGTTGAGTCGAGCAGGTCGACAAGACCGCCATCTTGAGCCGTGTCCATGATCCAAGCAGGTTCGTGCTTGAACTGGGGCGTATCATTCCCTCCCTCTTCAAAACGATTTGACCTCAAATCCATTTTACCTGAAACAAAAGAAAATGAATCAGACAAAAAGAATTTTGAAAACAAGTAAAATTCAATGAAGGATAAATTTGGAGAGAAACTTCCTTCGAGTTTTAAACTTATTTCCCTCAAGTATTTCCAGTTCCATGTTCCAAGAACACAAGTGTGGTGTCGTCCTCCTCTGTTTGCTTCCATCGGAAACTGATCCTTTATATCCTGCACTTTCAAAAGAACTAGAGAAGCCACATCAAATCTGCAAAAGAAATAATCAAAGGGTTTCTCTATCCTTAAGACATAAAAAACAGGATCCAAGCTCTTAGGATTATCATCAAGCACGTGGGCAAGCATCAAGCAAGTAAACTGATCTCCAAAACTTGGTTTACTAATTTTAAAATTAAGCAAAGCTTTGAGACCGATAGGAAAAGAATGAGAAAGTGTCAACTTTGGAAATTTCTCAATATGAACGAAATCAAATTGATTCTCTGGTCTAAGCACTTTCGGTTCATGCCTTTTCCAAATCCAAATTTCTTTTAACGCACAGCTCAATGAAAACAAATCATGAAAATATTTAAGCAAAACATTTTTGTACCAAGTAAAGATGTGTTTTCGTTTAGAAAACCTCAAATTAAAAATGTTTTCATGAAGAACAGAGACAATCAACCCATGATCCTTACAGTGGTTTTGTTTTGATAGGAGGTTGACTGAGGAATCATCTTTGGTTCATTGAGAATCACCAGCTCCAATTATTTTTCTTGTGGTGAACTCTTTGCTGCTTCTTTTGTTGGGTTTTCTTTCAATTCACCAAAATGAAAAGTAGGAAGAAAACATCCAAGCTCCATGGGCACGTCAAAGGTAACCTTGCTATGACACTTAACAGATTCATCAGCACAAATAAATTTAGAAGTTTTAGAATTACCTCCGGGTGCTTGGCTAAGTGATGAAAACTATACTGTCTTTGGTCTGGCCAGTTTTGGTGGATGGATCATATCTTCATAATTCCATGGTCATTTCTCCTGGTTTCAGTCTTTCTGGAAAGCTGAGAGATTCATCTTGAATCCTATGGTCGGATTTGTCTCAGGCCGCTTCTTTCTTGGGCCAGATTCTCCTTTAGAAGTCTGGTACTCACGGATGATGGACTTGAGAACCTCATGTTTGGAAAATTCATAATTCCTTCCTCCATGAAGCTTTTCATGTGATTCGAAGCCTCAGTGAATCCTTTATGAGTTGGCCTTCCAGGAAAATTAGATTCATGACAAAATATCTTCTGAATGTTGAGATATTCTCCTTGGACTGAACCTCTGTCGCTAGCATCTCGAAGGTAGCCGGTGTGGACAACAATGCATCTCCAAAACTCAGGCTGTTGGGCATGTTCAATGCTCTCATTTCTCAGAGGCAGAAACTGTCTTTCCTGAACACTCAAAACAGACACTAAAAGACTAGGATCATATGTGCAAGACAAGTACTTGTTCAAATCAAAAAACAAGATCACTTTTCCAAGAATAAGTAGCACACATTTCAGCCTTCCAAGATGCACATCAAAGTAGACATTATAGACCAGAATGGTGGCAAGGCATGCAACAGTATGAATCATTTTCGAAACATGCCAATCCTTCTCAAAATCAGAACACAAAAGAGTAAGTTCAGATTGAGAATCATTGATCAAAAGTTCAAGGCGATTTCAAAGAAAGTGTTGTAAACCAAGATATCATCAATGCTCAAAACAACACAATTATCACGAAATGATCTCAGAAAATGCCAAGTTTTATCAGTTTTAGAACACACAAGATCAGGCTGCAAAACATAATCACAAAAATCAAGATCACAAAAATTAGTTTCAGTTTCAAGTGATTTTTGTTCGAGCAACTTCAAATCAAAATTTTTTCCCAGGCATAATAGGATGCAAACAAATCATTTGTGATCAGTGCATGTGTAGAAGAACTCAGATCAAAGCCATTTCTTTTGAAAACAATTGAATCAAAAGATTTTCTACCACAAAAATCAGTTTGTTGCAAATCAAGATCAAATGACTTTTCAAGAGGATGAAATCCTTTGTTATGTTCCAAGAACTGATCAAAGCTCAAAATATCTTCAGAAGTGATGCCATTGACATTTTGAAAACGTGGTTGATCAAGAAGTTCATCAGGTTTAAAAATTTCAAAAGAATTAATCATGTTTTCAAAAACAGCATCTGAAACACAAAATTCTTTTACTTTGTGAAAACCAAAACGTTTCACATCTTGAGAATTCATCTTAACAAAAAAATCAGGCAGAGAATTAATCAAATCAGCACAGTGCTTTGTGAACAAAGGAGTAGGAGCTGTGCCGGGATCAAAGCAAAGATGGTTCTCCATGTTGTTGGATGTTATGCTTAATGCTTCTTCATCAAAGATTGGACCAAGTTCGTATTCCTCATCAAAGATGGGACCTAGACCATCGTCTAAGGGTCTCCTAGTGTCAAGACGTGGTCCTTGATGTCGGTAGTTCAATGTCTCTTCCTAAAAAACCTGTGAAACTAGAACAAGACTACTCGGATGCTCCAGTTCAAAACATGTTAGTCCATTAGTCTCTTCATTATAAATATCACACCTAAGATCAGGTTTTGGAGAAAAAAGATCACATTCATCCTCACAAATTATCAAACTTTCCATTAGATCTTCATCATATTCATCATAAATGGGTAAAGAATCTGAATAATCTTTTAGATCTTTAAGGTGATTTTCAGATTTACCTTTGGGTGTTTCACTGATGAATATTGATGGCTCCGCTACAGGTGCACGTGTGGATGTGGTATTTTTGTGGCTCTTGCTGACGTCCTTGAGTGCTTTCACCACTCCCTCTACAAGGTTGTCACAAAACTCTTGGACTTCAGACTAACTGAAAATCCTTCTTTGAACAACTTCATCTCTAGATGTTTTAGACTGTTCCTTGCACATCTGGTTAGGATTCTCATGAGGTCTTCGTAGGGTTGGCCTTTCCTGGACAGTAACAAACTCATCAAAAATATTCAAAGAATTTTGAGATGAAGATTTACAGTAAGCATGTCGTTGGAAATTCTCTTTGCTACTCTCCTTGTGAAGACCAAACATCTTTGTCCTAAAAATTCTCAACACAAAAGGTTAGCAGATAAAAATCATCACTCTCTCAGGTGTTTAATCTCCCCACTCAAGTGTTTCACTAAATTTGGATGGTCACTCAAGAGTTTCTTCTCAAACTTTCCCAATGGGATCTCCAAGAAAACAAAAAAATGAAATGAGATAGGAAGATAAGAAAATTTGGTTTTGGAATTCGCTTTAACCTCCTCAAAGGCCGGATTTCTCCTCGGCCAGCAGGCTTTCTCTTCCACCACCAAACCACAAATCAAACTTTTCGAAATCTTTGAAACTTTTTTTCCAACCTTTTTTATATATTGGATGGTAATGAGGGACCCAGATTCAAGATAGAAAGAAGAAGAAGTGTTTGAAGAAATTTAAATGGAAGCTGAGAAGATAGTACCAGTTGAGTGGCTCTGATACCACTTGATATGTCCAAGATTCGGACGGGATCACTCAAACGGTCTAAGGGGATATGAACTCGCCAAAGGGAGAACTGGTGGAATGAATTGTGACACAAAGGGTTGCAGAAGGCCCAATGAACTACCAGACTTCGATCATTGTCAGATGTGACGCACCAGTCCAACAAAAGAAGGTTCGAAACTTGGAGATAACCTCACCAAGAAACTAAGAAGTGTTCTAAACAAAGAACTAAGAGATAAGCTCAAATAAAATGGGAAAAATCAATCTATGATTTATTTCGTGGCTCTTAGGCCCTATTTATAGGATTACAAGTTGTAGAAATCCAAAGAAAATGTGCTAAAAACAAGGCATAGAAGACCGAAAACAAAGACTTGACTACATAAATGTGTTGACTGAAAACAAAGACTAGATCTGGTCTTCCAGACGGTTTTGACTTGTCTTGGGACTCTCCTTTGACTGCTTGGTAGAAAATATTGCAAGAAATATCTTGTTTAATTCTTGAGCAAAGTTGTGAACTATAGAAATGTTTGGAACCACATTTCGGCCCAAATGCAGTCCAAAACAAACTCATTCGTCAAGCATGTTTTCCTTAGACTTTGTGATAGTTTTGTCCCATGGACATGACTTATAACCTTGAAGAGATTGGCTTGGTTCATCAGAAAGAGAGTTGACCGATATTATCTTCTCGGGTGGTCGAACCAGCTCGGAAGATCGAACTAGCTCGCTCAGCTCGTCCAAATGAGTGTCAATCCAGCTCAGCTCGTCTAGGATAGTGTCAGTCCAACTCACTTGAGTATTCATCTCATCGAAGATAGTGTCAATTAGCTCATCTAGCTCCAAGGCAGTGTCGGTCCAGCTCACCTGAATGCGCACATGTCTGAATTCGCGAGGACTGAAGATCACCTTGTTTGTAAATGGCATAACTCCTTCTTCTCAACTCCATTTGAGCTGATTCTTCTGTAGGAGCTCTGTAATTGAGCTGAGCACATTATCCAAGTAATTTCATGCATATAAGCCTCGTGGTTTGGAATATATGAGTCAAACAATGAACATATATCATTACTGCTTCCCATGATATCTTTGAGGTAAATTGATCGTTGCTTCCACTTAGTAAATCCTTCCTTTTCCAAGTTAGATCCTGGCTTGACCATGGTTTGATCAGCATGATCTGATGGTAAAACCTCGGTTGAGTCGAGCTGGTCGACAAGACCGCCATCTTGAGCCGTGTCCATGATCCAAGTAGGTCGGTGCTTGAACCAGGGCGCATCATAAGGTAATCGAGGTGCCAGGATCAGGAAACTATAGGCTGCAAGATAATGATGGCAAGATTCAAACGAACTGCTGAAATGCCCTGCACCTCAAAACCCGTCACTTTTAATACGATTTCTGGATCAAGTTTAACATCCATTATTTAAGCATTATGGTTTCCTACTCCTATTTATGCTAAACATCTCCGGATTATAGCCTATCTAATAAAATTAGTTTCGACTAAAGGAGCAGCAGGAATACCAACATACTTAAAGGGGCATACGAGCTGGATCAAGTCTCAAATGACTTCCGATCTTGGCCAACCCTTCATCCAAATGGTACGCTCACAAAACACGACCATGGGTATATGAATTAAGCAGGAATAGGTGATGGCTCGCGCAAGCCTGAGTATTCTATCAAATATACCTGGTCCCTACATAAAGGCTATGTGCCAGTGTATATGCCGGGACCCTCAGTACAAAATGTGTGAAACCCTGCATTTAAATGCTATGTGCTATAGACAATGCAGGGGGCACATAGTACATTTGCAAGGTACTCTAAAACCTCAGATTTGGCACATGGAGCAAAAAGTGCTAAGTCCAGGAGAACATAAAAATCCTGCCTATCCAGACGTGGAAAACAGTAAGTTTGGCGCTTGAGTCACCACCCCAAGTAGATTCACACTAGCATCGATCGATAAGACTGGCGATTGCCTAAATCTTGTCAGGGTTAACGTCACACCAGCACGAGATAAAAGACTGATAGTGGCTTTCTGCAGGAAGCAGAGTCCAGCGTGATAAGACTTTGATAGTAGCTTACTTCCGAATGGCAGATGGAAAAGTCTACGCCGAGACCAGTATTAGCTGACCTACGGGAGGCAGAGTACGGTCTCGAAGAAAACAACCTAGGGGTTCGAAACATAAAAGTATACGGACTCACATAAGGAACATCGTCAGTAACCTACCTAATGGGGTGAAATACGACACCTTGCTATTTCTATACTTAAAGTTCACATGCAGAGGCCTGTCCCAGGGAGGCAGAGTGCAACATTAAGAATTCCTTTGGGCCCAGTAAAAAAATCTACGGGTTTACATTCGATAGAAGCATACACAAGGGAGGTAGAATGCAACAAAGAAAGAAGAACCTCCGGGTTTAACATATTACGGTTTCCCAATCCTAGGTGATAGGTCCCATTATTTACCATTTTTGGACAATGTTATAGGTCCTATTTGGATTCTATTATATGTGCCTATTATGTGTTTTAGAGTCTTTTCAGATCAAGGTACATTTTGGAGCATTGTAGAGATTATGAGGCTTTCGAAAGCTCAGAGAGAGAGAGAGAGAGGAACCCCGTAGCTGGTAAAATTCAGCAAAGTGTGAGTCGAGAAAGCCTACTGCGTCGATCGACGATGCACTCTTGCCGTCGATCGACAGGTCGACCCGCAGAAACCCAACTCTCAAAGTATGTGATTTAAAGCCCAAGTCATGGAAATTACAAGATTCCCCTAAACGAGTTTTACCTAGTTTGTATGATCTTTGCTAGTGTTTTATACAAAGAGAGACTTTTTACAAGCTTGGATACTTTTCATAACAAACAAAACAATTTATGGTTTTTGGGGAGAAAATCAAGACTTCTTCAACCTTTGTATTGGAACCCTACTTTCTAATCCATTTTCTTTATCTTATGCATTATTTCGTGTTTAGGATTATGTTCTGCTTAGCTATGTCTGAGTAGTCACTTTGTTAGATTTAGGATTTATTAAAGGTTTTAATGAATTAATCAAACAATAGAATTGCCAGGGTGATTATTAGATCTATCAATAGAATTGTACTTAGTGCTTGTGTTCTTGATTAGCTATCTAGAATCTTGATCTTAGGAAAATTAACAACTACGAGAGTAGGATCATTACTTGAGAAAATCCTGTTGAGACTAAATTACTAGGGACAATCGAGAGAATGGTGTAGTGATTCTAAGTGAAACAATTGAATCTGATCGTTTAATGCTTGACTAAGAAAGCTATCGATCGATTCCATTTGCATACCATCTGTAATAAACCTCATGAGCAATTGAATTGTTGGTAGAGAAAAATTCCGCTCGACCAGTTTGGAGTTGGTCGATCAGATTTAAGAATAAAATCGACCCGATGAATTAATGTTACGACGGGACTATCATGTGGTTGAAAGGCCTTCTCTTAATAGTTCTGGTCGATTATTAATTATGTTGGTCGAATTTTATTCAAGATGGACCAGTATAGCCAAAGCAGGACGAGATTCAAAGGTCGAGAAAATTTTTAGTCAAAAATTGTCTAAAGATTATCGACCAGCTTCATGAATGGTTTCTGACCCGTCTTGTGCCTTTCACCAACCTGCATGTTTGCTTCATTTAAATGAGCAGGTGATTGTCACAAGCTGCCTGTCTGCTTGCTTTCTTGCTGGACCAGAACAATGTGAGAAGCATATGACTGAGTTAAGCTTTCTTCATGTGAAGGAAACGAAAGCAGCTTGGCTGCTGGGAGTGATGAAGCAGCTCTCCACCTGTCCACTTTCAGCCCTGCTTTGTGTTAAGTAAACCCTCAGATGAAGCAACGTCTTATGCTATAAAACACCTTCTTCTATCCTCTGGACGTCAGATTACAGAAGTAAAAACCAGAGAAAAGTTCAGAGGGAAAGAGAGAAAGAAAAAAAATCTCTGAGGAAAATCTATGAAAAAAAAAATCAAAGAAGAGAAGTAAGCTTGGATAACCCTTTCTCACCATCCTCTGACTTCAATCAGTGAGTTTTGGTGTGTTTAAGAGATGAAGTTTTGGCGTCCTGAAGTTTAGAATCACCCATGTTCTTCAGCCTTTGATTTGATCGGTAAGATATTTGTGGATCAGTTATATGTGAGAAGTTCTGTTGGTTTGGCTGCACCTGAGTTTTTTCTGAATGAATCCGACCTTGGCTTCATAGGGTACTGATCAGGTTAGGCGTGTCTTCAACTATAATTGGTGTACCAGTTAAATTCAGAAGGTTGTTGATTTGAATCGGAAAGAGTTTGTGTGTTTGATGAGATCAGTTTTGTTAAGCTTCAGTCCCCTGTTTCAGTTCTGTTTGTTGAGAACCAAGTGATGTGTATTGATTAGCCTGTCAGGGTCAGTTGAATAAGTTCATATATGATTCAGTCTTTGTTGGTTCATGATTGAACCTGTCTCATTGAACCAGTAGCTGAACATATGTGAACTGTCTTAATTAAACCGAACTGATGTAATCTTGTCCTGAACTAATGTTATCTGAACCGGGATGACTAAGGTCTGAACTGTCAAGTACTTATATAGTCTAGCAAACCAAGCTTAGCAGCTGTGAATTGATTAGAACCTGTGTTACCTAAACTTGATCTGAGCTGAACTTGTTCTGTTCTGAATCATCTTAGCTGAACTGATTTATGCTTGAACCGATATGATTTTTAGCTAAGCTTAACCGGTCAGATCATGGTGTGAACTAAGTTTTACTGAATCAAAATATCTGAGCTGAGTTGAGTTTCTTCTTGAACTGGACTGATTAACCTTTGTTCCCACCGTTATGTTATTGGTTCAGATGGTCGAGGTCAGTGGTAGGACCAGCCGAAACATGTCTTGTCATCATTATACTTTGGGAATGATCAGCAATTGGAGAACATTTAGCTTGAGCTTGAGCTCGAGTCTAGTCTTCCTTAGCCAATCTCATGGATTCAAAGGTGGTCTAGATAGATGACTGATGAGTTATGAATGAGGGTTACTTGAGTAAAATAAATGATTATGGGTGATACATAAGTAAGTCTCTTGAACTATATTAAACTGCGAAGTGTTTACATATTATAAACACTTAATAAATATTATGAATTATTATTTGAGGTTTATCCCGGGCCTTAGTACTTGTTCTCAAGTACTAATATATAAGTATATTATTAAGTATATGAGTACGAACCATGTGAATTCTTATCATAATTACTTTCCCTAAATTCCCCGCATTACCGTGAATTGGTCCTGCGAATGGAAAAAGGTCATGAAGACACGATGATGGAGTAGCACCCTGAATGCCGTGTACTGAATGACGATGCAGTCTCGAATGATCATAAGGACGTTCGAGGATGATGGTAATGCTAACTCACTAGACTCGGTTAGCCTTTGTGGTTTATCGGGTATAGTATATATATTGTATTTATATATGAGTGAATGGCGGGTGACATGGAGGTGATGTTTAAGATAGGATTCACATCGATGGAATGATAGGCCTTATATATATAATAATTATAGAATATTTTTCCACTGCATTCAAGTGGTGTCGACTGCATGGGATACTATTAATATGTGTGGGGTGCGGGATTAGACTCACTGAGTAAGCTAGTTACTCATGACTCATTTGTGATGCAGGTAACCAGTAGGTGGGAGACCTTTACTCTAGGACGGGAAGGAAAATTATTAGCCAGTGGTAGTTTTATTATCCTTGCAAAGTAGTTTTGATATATCTTATGTATAAAGTTTGTTGACTGAAAACCTCGATGTTAAACATTAATATTTTGTAAGATGCTTTTGAAAGAATATTATATAATTTATTAAAGAATGTTTCTTTAACTACGAGTTCCATATGATATTAGTTCTTGTCCGGACGAACTAACTATTTGGTATTACTCATTCGGGTTGAAAAGACTCGGGTTGTACCTAATAGGATATGTGTACTTAGGCGATTGGCCTAAGGTACCTGGATCTATTTCGGGTACTTCGGGTTAATCGTTGAGGTACACATTGTGGCCTCTCAATTTGGGGTTAAGTTACTAGTGATGTGTTGTTCATGTTCTTGTTTGATTGTTGTACGGCTGGTCGAGTCAACTTGTACTTAGACCAGATCGGGGGTGTCACAAAGGTGGTATCAGAGCATGGTTATACGATGCTAGAGTGGGACTTATTTCAAATGTTTTTTGAGTCAAAATGAGTCGCAAGGATTACTATATGCTGGCTGGTTCCTTCATCTTAGAATAGATAGTCCTGGGTAGTTACCTCCTTGTCGATACCCCTGGCTTAAGGAAGAGGAGGCTATGCTTGCTACATTCGAGGACTATCCCGATCCTCGAGGAGCAGTGCAATCGAGAGACTGCACACACCATCCCCTTAGCGAGGAGTGGGACAGCTTCGCCAGCCTCTATTACAATGCCTGGAAAGGCGTCACCATCGATCCAACCAAGTTCGCTAACAAGCGAACTATGAAGAAACTGGGGCTCTACCACGACTTCAGACAGATGGTGCAGGAGCTTGGGTTGGGCACCATGGCTACTAAGCCATATCCTCTATACCCCGACCTGGTGCGGCAGTGTATCTCCACAGCTCAGGTGCTCTACAAGATCCCCAGAGTGAAGGTGGCGCATGAGGCCACCCTAACCTTCTTCATCAGAGGCATCCGGTACATGATTCCCATCCCGCAGATGTGCGAGATCTACGGCTTTGACACTAGCACCAGTGCCTGCTTAGTCGCTGCTTTCTCTGGCCTACCTACTTTATGGGGCCTTGTTGGGACAGGCCATTTCGACTCCGGGTCAGCCACCCAGACGGATGTCCGTCACCTGACGCTGCGCTACTTCTTGAATGTCCTTGTCAACGCCATGTTGTGCAAGATGGAACCTAACAAGGTTCAGGTCCAAGATCTGACACTGTTGTACTATTCTGTCAGGGAATTGGTTCATCTTGACGACGATCTCTTCCCCCCCCCCCCCCCCCACCGAGGACCGATCAGCAGGTGAACATGGGGGCTATTTTCGCGGAGCACCTGGTGACCCTGAAGGATAAACCCTTCAAGGGTTCTGGTGCGAAGAGGGAGACAATATGGAGCCTCTTGACACCCATCTTAAGATTTATTGGCATTAGCCTAGAGGGAGCTTCGGTGGAGAGAGGATTGCGCTTCATGGATGAGGGTCAGCTGACGAGGGCCAAGTGGATGAAGAAAGGACGCTTTTGGTCCTTTGTGGATGACGAGGGACCTCGGATGATAGCACTTCCACTGCGAGAGGCGACAGATTTCTTTGACGATCTACAGCGCCTCGCATTCCACCCAGTTGAGTGTCACATCCACACCTCACCCCTTAGAGTATGAGGCCGAGGAAGCCTCCGTCCAGCACACCCAATCGCAGCGGAAGAGCCAGCACACCCAGCACAGTCACTTCCGCCTCTCCCAGCCTTCCCTAAGATTCCAGAGATCCCCATACACAGCCATGGTGCTTTCCAGCGGGTTGTGGTGGATGCGCTTCAAGCGATATGGGCCATGGTAGAGACGATGTCCCGATGCCAGTGCTTCAGGTGTCTGAGGACACGCGCCAGATCACCACCATGAGCCCAACAGCAGCACGACCAGGATACATCCGACGAGGAGTAATCTTTTCGATACTCCTTTCTCTTTTACTTCATCTCCCTTTCAGACTTATACTTATGTTTATTTATTTTTGTTGCATTTCTATATTTGACTACTATTTGTTTATTGCTGTCTGGCCCTTATTTTCATCATGTGTTTGAGTGTCTAACAGAAATAATCTAAAGAGAGATGATAAGAATGGAGAGTAGACACACACACACGATTCAGGCTGATAGCCTACCATCGATCAACGCCTCCTTTTTGCTATCGATCGATGGCACTCTAACATAGCATAACGAGTTTTCTAACTTTATTTATATTATTACTTAATTCAATATCTATTCTATATATGAAGGTTCCCGATAGTTTGAATACACCACTGATCGACACCATACATTCACCATCGATCATCGATGATGGTTTACCATCAGTCGACGCTCACCTACTGCCGTCGATCGATACACCTAACAGTGTTGGTATATTTGTCTATCCCTAACATTGTTTACTTATGATTTAATTTCTCCTAACCAATCCGAGACGGATTACACTGGGGACAATGTAATTTAAGTCTGGGGGGAGGGGTTCGCTAACACTATTTTATTGTTTTGAGTTTTATTTATTATCTATATAAGTTTTTCAAAGAGTTTTATCAAGTCACGAAGAGAACTATGATCAAAAAAGTCTACAATTAACTAACCACACTTTAGCATTATTCTTAGAAGGTTGTTTGCAGAGATTACTAGAGATACCAAAGTGGATCATCCTGCCACTATATCACACTTGCTTAGAAAGTTTGAAGGAACCGAAGCTAATTTCCAACATTAATCTTGACATTATTTGCTTGCTTGGGTATTTGGTATATAGTGGATCAGATTCATTTTGCAAGTCTGGAAGGTAAAAGTCTGTGTGCTTCTGATTCCCCTCTCTCTCCCCTTCAGATTTAAAAAAGAATCGAACAGGATTTGTTGGCTATAACCATTAAATCTTGATTCATATGATCCTAGAAAGAGATAAAAAGGTCAAAAAAGTGAACAAGATCTGGTGGCAAAAACCATTAGGGCTTGATTCATGGAAGCATATCCAAATATCTCAGTCAATTAAAAAAACTAAAATGAGGGATACATTGACTGAGAAGAAGTGAGAAGAGAGAGAGAGAGGAAAGGAATCATAGAAGACTACATGTGTGTTCAGATACTTGAAGAGGTAATAGTCCATGTATCATATGATCGATACTCCCAAGGTAAAGCCCGCACTTTCATTTTATGCAAAGAAATGTAATCAGTAGAGGGCGAGTCAGACTAGTATTCGCTAAGTTGTTGGTAGAATGGATTTGGTTGCTATACTAGGATATGGTATATAAAGTTCTTTGTGATTAACTTTATAAGGTGTGGCTGCAAGAAAGTAAGGTGACAGTTATACTTAGACAGTAAGTGAGTCTTTGTTTTTCAAAACTTCTCGCACATTCTTTGTTTACTTGAGGACTAGCAAAAGTTAAGTATGGGGGAGTTGATATACTATAGATTTTACCTATTTTACCTATGATATATATATAGTATATTTAGTGTCTTTTATATGCATTTGGTATTGTTTTAGAGTTTTAGAAGTCTTTGTACTTACTGGAAGCAATTAGAGCTTTTGGACTATTTTGGAGCAATTAGGATTCCCCAGCAAAAACTTAGAGTCGGATAAAGATTTATGAATGTACCATCGATCGATGTCACACATTGTGCGTCGATCGACGATGAAGTCGGCAGAAAGATTGAGAAATTACAAGTCTAACTCAAAAGTTTCATTAATTGCAAGACAAGTCCCTGGCCGAAATTTAGACTATTTATTAGGGTTTTCTATCTTTGTTAAGCCCTAAGTTGTATTATTCAGAAACAAGGCAGCCGCAAAGTTACTCCAGAGTTTTAGAACTGGAATACATTAATTGGAGAGGGATATCTGATGATCGTTATAGAGAAAATCTTGAACTCCTTATCTTTTTAATCAATTTATTCTATGCAATTTATTCAGAATTTATTCATTTTCTTTATTGCTATGTCTGAGTACTTCTATATTATATTTAGGGTTATTCAATAGTAGTAATGTATTGCTGATTTAATAGAAATTGTTAGGGTAATCTTCTTGGTTCTTTGTTTAAGTTGCAGTAAATTCTAAGTTGAACTTGGTCACTTTAATATTAGAAATTAGGGTTCTATAGCGCAAGCGAGAGCATGGTTATAACCTGGAATCTATCTTAAACAATCTAACTAACTAGTAACAAACAAAGAGTTGAACTAGAAGTTTAGAGAAATAATTAAACCGTAAAACCAGTACTGTTTAGAATGAGCATCGATCGATATCGTATTACGGCCATCGATCGAAGCTCAGCCGAGATGCGCGAGAGTGATCTCCTAAACCCTGAGGTTTGAATTCAGCAGAACGGTACTTAATAAACCCTAGAAATCTATTAGTTTGCATTATCTAAATTTACTTAAGAATTTCCCGTAAGCCTAATCTCTAAATTTAAATCCTTATAAACCAAATCAATCTTAAAATCGCTTTTATTGTTATTGTCATAATTCATATAGATTTAATTTGAAAACAATAAGTCTATTGTGAAATCGTAGAGTCTCTGTGGATTTGATCACTAAGTACTACACTAAACCTCTTATTTAAGAGATTAAAGTGGAAATATAGGGTTATTTTGAAAGTGAAATAAAACCCCACATCACGCAGACTCACAAAGTTGTGCAAAACTCCCGTGTCAAATAAAGTTTGATCTGGCTCACCTCCAACCGAAACCGATCCTACGCAATATTTTTACTAACTACACTTGGTAACCACAAACTCAAACAAGTATGGCAGGAATACATACCAGCTATCGGCTCAGCTCCATCGGTCCCTCCCAAAGCATACACACGTGGAGCGATGGCTGGACGCTTGGCCGCAGGCCCCTTAGTCAGATAGTGCCTGGAGATATGGCCCAGCTGTCCACAAGTATAACAAGCTCCTGGTGCGACTGCTGCAGCTGCCGCTGCTGTTTTTGCTGCTGGTTCTGTTGCTGCTACAAGTTCTGTTGCTGCTACAAGTGCTGCTGCTGCTGGTGCTGCACCCTGGGAACCAAAAGGCATAACCCAACAATTCATGTAATATGTCCAAACTTCCCACAGCCATAGTACTGGAAACCTGACTGAACCAATGTTCTCCTCTGTGGCTCTGGAGTCCTCCCCGACTTAGGCAGAGCTACATTTGAGAGCTTATGCTCCTGAGCAATACATGTCTCTTGCACAACAACCTTCTCTACCAGATCCTCCAAGGTAGTGTAAGTTGCAACCCTCATTCCATCTAAGAACCTCCTAATCAGGTCCTCCTCATCCATATTATTACCAGCAAACCTGCGAAGTCAACTAAACTCCAGCTAGTAATCCTTGACAATCCTAGTACCCTGTCTCAGATGCTCAAACACATTCTTCTTCTGGTGCAAGGCTTCCCTAAGAAAGTACTTCTTGTCGAATGGTTGGAGAAAATACTCATATGTCAGCTCGCCATGATGTATATATCATACTCAATACCTCCATGCTTCTGCATCCCATACACAGATGTAGCACAATGATATTAAGCAGAGCCGTAGTGGACAATGGATAGCCTCCAGACATGTAACCGACCTATGTCTCCAATCATGAGCAACTGTGGGATCTGTTGTTCTCCCAATTTTCTCTAAATCCACGTACTTCAACTTCCCCACCACTCTAAGGAGCGCCTCATCACACTTTAGAACCTGCACTGAAAAATCAGGTGGCAGTGATGGGACCTAAAAAACCCTGGAACCTTTTGAATAAGAGGCTGCTGACCCAGAATATGTGGGTCCCCCTAAACATGATCAGGCACGGCTTGCTGCATGTGAATATGTGGACCACGTGTTCCCTGCTGAGCTGCAGCCAACTGTCGAGCAACCTTCTGAGCTGTTTACTGGGCATCTTGCCTAGCTGCCTCATGGGAAACCTGCTAGAGTGCCTCCTCAACAGCCAGTAGAGCTGTATCTTGTACCATCTGCCTCAAAGCATCATGATCAACTGGCGGAACCGTATTCTGTGAAACTGCAGGTGGCACACGCTCGTCTCCAGCCTCTCGAGCAGATCTAGCGGTCTGAGGATGACCAACTCTCCTCCGTGGTGGCATCTGAAAGAAAAAGAAAAACAGTCAACTTCTGATGAAACCAATTACCAACGATTAAAGAATAATACTACCAGAAAGGTGCTATTTATTTCATTTAAAAATTCCCAATCTCCAAAATTATTTTGAAAATCTTCAAAAATCTGATTAAAATCGAGTCCAACAAATCGCCATCGGGTCCGGGACACAACCCGCTCTGATACCGAATTGTAATACCAATATTTTCAAAATAATAAAATAAATAGTAATCTCTAAAATCTCCATTTATTAATTCTCAAAAGCCATCATCAAACACCATAACTCCAACGGATAAAATAAAATCAAAATAAATTTCGATAATATCATAAAATAGAAGTCTCAAAATAAAGCGAAGAAAAATAACTTAAAAGCACCAATCCAATACGAACCACTCATGCTCGTTAGCCTCACCTGAAAGTGGAAAGAAATAGGGGTGAGTAACAGTAGAGTCAGTTAGTGAGGTATGGGATGCTAGACACGCAAACCACTAAATTCAGTAAATAGAACTCCCACTATGGAAGTTTATCTCTAACATGAACAAACGCTGGGCCTAGAGCATAACACAAAACAAACACTGCGATGATAGCATATAGCTAGTCAACACACCTGCATTTTCTCATAAGAATATACATACTCTGCGTCGCTAGTACAGTCTGTCTCTGTACCCCCACCCACCATATCTACGTTGAATGCAAACGTCTCTACATCACGCACCACACAATCTGTATTGCTAGCTCAAACGTCTCTGAACCCCCACCCACCATATCTGTGTCGCCAGCTCGGGCATCCCCAAACCCCCGCCCACCACATAGTCCCTACTTAATATATATATATCATCTATTAACATTATACAATCCAATCAAAGTTAAATCCTCTAGACCCCTACTTCAAGTTTACAAGGAATTAACTAACTACCAAACATGACTAAAACATACTCATAACAACAGAGGAATAATGTTTCGAAATCGAAACTCCAATAGAAAGAGTTCTACACTGGTACGGGATTTACGAAATAGACCCTCACCTTAGCAATGTGTAAAAACTGGTATATATGAACTCCTGCTGC
>CAJHQP010009569.1:0-21925 GCA_905132765.1 Moricandia arvensis
CCAGAGACTGATCCTCGCATGACTTGATAGGATCGTAGAAACGCACTAACAGCACGCAAAACACAAAAACAAGTCAAAATCAAATCAAACCAGTCGAACAAAACAACATAAATCACCACACCTAATACAACCACCACACCGTTATCTAAACTCAGCCACACAACTAAACTCAGCCACATAAATACTAAACCGCACACGTAACAAACCAGCCACATCTATACTAAACTCACCACATATACTTAACTTCAGCCACTAAAGCACTTAGTCTCTTAATCAGCCTTAAAAAAACATAACCAGTCACATAAATTATAAACTAAGCCGTAAGGAAACTTACATCATCATACAGCATCCATAAGTATCTCCACGGCTCATTAGAGGATCGTATAACCACACCCTCATGACCGCTGTGGGTAGTTGACTCTTATTTTCAAGTTGCCAACCATTTGTATCCCATTTTTCTATCAACCTGTTTGGGTTTTGTTAGGGGGTGGGGGGGGTGCTATAAGGAATCATATATGCCGTGAATCTAAATCTCTCACCACAGTGTACATTGTCTCCAATATGAAGGAAAAACTGAATGCTGGAGGACAGTATCAGAGATCTGCAATCAGACCCAGTTGCAGATAACCGACAATTTCTCCGAATGTTTTCTTCAGATCGATCATGTCCCATCATCCATCAGAACCCGGAAGCACTTTCGCTCTGTTGCGAGAAATCCAGTAAACGCAAGCCACTGTCGCTTGAATCCTGCTCGGCTGAGCGTACAGCTATTGTATAACCGCGACGCGTCCTTCTGGCGACGGTTTCTGTAAACCACACACTTTCTCTCAACCACCGCCTCCCCTTTACGGCAGCCTGCTTCTTCCCTACTTACAGGTAAGTCTCTAGGAACACACCCTCCTTCCTAACTCAGTCCGCCTCTGTCCTCCTTAACCCATTTCTTTGTTTAAACCTTATTCTGCCCCCCAAGGCTGGGCCTTTGCAGGAGAAACACCACGAAATCAACAGTGTCTCCCAATCTTACAGGTACATACAAGGCCTTACCAGGTGACAATGACAGAAGCCTTAAGGCAGTGGACTATGACTATTGTGCGGAAAAACTCGCGTGGCGTGGGCGGGGCGTGCAAACGTTAAAGATTGTGGAACTTAGAAATACTTCCACGGCAATTCTAACTAAATCAGGAATTTTCGTAAACTGGACTCGATCTGATAACCGCGCTCGAAGTTTCGAAGTCTTCTCGTGCTGTCATTTTGAGACAATTCAATCCAGACACTATACTATTCAGCATATCGATTTTCCCAATATCAGCCTACCCCCTCGAAGCACTTTCCCCACAATCAGCTCATCCTCTAAGCCTCACTTTTCTTCTGCTCTCAGGTGGCTCAGCTTGACGAACACCAAAAACTTTGTGTTGTGCGTTCCATCCGTTTCCCCCAAAAACCCTAACCAAACGACCTGCAATATCATCTTATCAACAACGATTGCGGGTCAGCTCATCCGCCACTGAGGAACATCTCTCAGGAGTCCCTCATAAACCATTTCTCCGCGCACCTACAAAATCAAGAACACAGCCAATAAAATAACTAAATAACCAGCCCATAAAACAACAAAACCACCATCAAAAACAATAACTAAATAACCAGCCCAAATAATAACAATTAACTCAGCCGAAAACAACTAAAACTCAGCCATTAATAAAACTAATAACTCACCGTAAAAAAACTATAACCAGCCGTAAAAAACTAATACTAAAAACTCACCTAAAAACAACAAATAACCACCCCAAAACTAACAACTAAACGCAACCATAAAAAATAACTCAGCACTTAACACTAACCACCACCAAATAACAATACCAAAACCCCAGCCACCTTAATAACAATACTACTCATCCACAAATAAAATAAAAATCATTGACCTACTCGCCATGTCTTCTAATCTCCCCAAGTAAAACAGAAAAATCAAAACTTGAACGTTTACGCTTTCCACCCCACGAAAAATGTAACTCTTCTCATTGACGACCTCCCAAAACGCCTCCCCCAAAACAATTACAGAATCATACCCAAAAACCAACAAAACGACTTCCTTACCAACCGCTATGATAGTCTTCCATTGGATCCAACATCTTATAAAAAGTCACACAAGAACTTCAATACGTCCCAGCCCCCATGGATCTCATAATGCTTCATCGCGAAATAATCGTTTCACCTTCAAACGTATCCCAGAATATGATGCAAAGCATAAATCCCCAATGCGAAGAAGTAACAGCCCAACCACTTTACCTTTCAAAACTCCTCCGGACAATACCTTAATGCTGCCCTCAGTTCATCTAACATTGGGTCCCACCCAACGGCAGATCAACTCCTCCAAAACGCTTTGTATGGTCATGTTCGAAACTTTCTGTGCACTGGCTCTGTGTTAACCCAGTGATCTCACCAAATATCGAGTAAGCTAAACCTGATAGGGCTTCGATCACCAACTACTCTCACATCTCCTCATGTTACTCGAAGCTGTCGACATAGTAGATAGTGGACAGTCCTACCAGACCACATACGCTTTTGCGTTCAGCTAGCTCACAATAATTCCAGAGAGAGGCCTGCTCGATGTTGCTCCCACACATCCCGTCCATTGGCTTCTCTGACGTAGAAATCTCCCATCTGCAAATTGTGATTAATCTCTGATTTTCTAGAGCGGAGAAGATAAATTAGAAGCCCCTCAGCGTAAGTCGTGGCAGGATAATCAGTGTGCTTGATCTTCAGAAATAGCCATCTGATCCTAAAACGACACTATATAGATAATCACCGCAATAGAAATAAAACTCAGCCACAGACATAATAAATTACACCAGCCACCATATAGCATTCGTCAATAGAAACAAAACTACTCAGCCGACAACATAATCAATGAACGCAGTCAAAACATAATCAATACTCAGCCAAATCATAATAATTAATACCCAGCCACACATAATTAACTCAGCCACAGTAATCATTACTCAGCACAGTAATCAAAACTCAGCCCAAACATAATCAATAACTCAGCCACAGTAATCATAACTCAGCCAAAACATAATCAAGAACTCAGTCGCCGATCGATAATCAATAGACTCAGCCGACTTCAGAAATCAAGACTCAGCTCAGCCACACGTATACAGATAACTCAGTAACAACATAATCTATAACTCAGACACGTCGTAAATCAAACTATCATGCACAACATAGCGATTACGTCGAAACTCAGGCACAACATACCTAGAGAAGATGATGTCGTAGATACGATTACTTCGAAAACTTGCGGAAAGAGGATGTCGACAAAGATATATCGGAGACAGTTAGGTTTAACCGAGTGTCGACGAAGATGATTTCGGAATCGGAGACAGTTAGGTTTAACGAGTCGACGAAGATGATTTCGGAACACTGTTGAAACGAGAGTATTAGTTGTGACGAAGATATTACGTGATATGGGTCAGTGTGACATTAAGACGTTTTTTTATTCACGGAGATACGGGACTGTTGATTTCCAGTGTAATTGTTGATAACACAAATTAGTTAGTGACGTGGATTGTCAAAAATTATGATGTGGATTTAATAATTAAAATTTGTATGAATAGTAAGCAAAATTAAACAAGGGTGTTTGTAATTATTAAGGAGTCTAAAAACATTCTAGTAATTTTAGAAAATGATATAACTATTCATCATATACAACCTTTTGTGTATCATTCTAGTATTTTCTCTTTTCCTAATCACTCCTAAGGTTTCTAGCAACCTAACAATCCTAGTATGCTCGTGTTTCAGGTGTTAACAACCTAGACAATGCACAAAGTGATCGCAAGAAAGGTATGCGCTAGGTTCTTTCACCTAGGTTTTCGAAAAAACCAAAAAAAGGAAAGTCTAAGATGCTGTCTAATCTATATGAATCTCGAGCAGCCCTAAACAAAGTAGTCTAATGCTTATTCAAGATGTTAAAGATGAATCACAGATTGAAAAAAGAAAAAACAACAAGAAACAAAAGAGATACGAGTACTTCCACCAAAGTTGCTCTGATACCACTTGATGCGTCCCTAGGATGCTCTTGTTGATGGAATGGATATCCTTGCAGAACGAATCAGGACTCAAGTTCTTCAAGGCGTGTGGATTGAATGGTGACACAAGAGGGATGAATGATCTCTTGATACTCCTAGATGAATGATTGGATATGACACACAAACTAAAACACCTTAGACTCTGGATATACACAACCAGAACTCGCACACTTCTTTAGGAGAGAGAGCCGTATAAGATGAATAATACTTGATTGAAAAGGTGGATGATTACATGAGGTTAGAGAACCCTTAAATAAGAACCAGAGACAATCCTCTAGGTTTCGACAATGATCAAGAAAAGGAAACTTAGAGTTAACATAAGCTTTTAAATGGAATGAAATAAAAATGTAAACTTCTAGATCTTGGTACCGAGAATAGCACTTAGAGTGATGTGTAGATAAGTTGTGGCCTCGTAAAAACCTTCCTCCTGGAAACCCTCGTGGACAAAACCAAAAGCAAGAAAAGAGCACGCACCCCATGTCTTGCCTAGACACTAACTCAGTTGGTGTAGAGATGCTGAATGGTGATCAAAACATCTCGGATCAAAACCTTGTCCAAGAACTTCTTGTTGTGGATGTGAAGTGAGTAATCCAACAACATTCTCCTTAAGCTTCTTGACTCTGGAACGAGTCATGGGACCTCAGAATGGCTAGAGCTCATCAGCCAATTGTGGTGCAATGTGCTTCATGTGGCTCATCTAGAATCTCCTTGTTCTCCTTAGCTGATCCGTCCGTGATCACAATCCAAATGCACTCTTAAATGTGCATCCTCAAGCTCTCCAGGTTCAGGTTCATGCTTCCATTTTTGTGCTTTCCATGATCACATCATCAACCCAAAATGGAATTATCCAAGGGTAGTTCATCGTGAACGATATGTTCCAACAAACCAACACAAACATACAGAAATTAATAGTTGAAAAGGACCTTGTTGCAACACCGATTGATGTCCTCTCCGAAGAGAAGTTAAACAAGAACTTTCCATTACCTAAATCATTGGCTGTGATTCGATCTTGTACACCCCATTGAGTCGGCATGTGATTGATTAGTTTCTCAACCTTCTGTTTCTTTGGATCAGAACTTCCCAATCAATGACCTTACGGTACTCACTGAAGGATCTCTTAGAACAAAGAATAATAAGAACAACTTTCTTATTGCTTTAGAAAACTACTCAAAACTAAAGCTCTCAATTCCTAGATCTCTTATGGAACACCTCTCAATAAGACTATATTATAGTGGAAAGGAAATTCCCTTTAACATGTGGGGATATGGAAACACAAACCTAATCTAATAGAAAACTTCATTTTTCTATTCTAGATTTCCTTTTGTGTTTATCTCTTAACATATTAAACATCTAATAATATGTTAAGTTTCCACAAGCTTGGATTACCCAAAATCACCCCCTTAATTCAACTTGAATTAGGAGAATAATTCTTTGAACTCTGATTAGCTCCTCATTTGCTTGAACTTAATCTTGCAATGGCTTGTTAGGATGTCGGCCTTCTTCTCAACACCCGGAGTTTTGCATGTAAGACTTATAACACCAACTGTGTAACACACACATAGTCTTGTGTGAAGTAGATACCCAAACATCCTATGCTTCTTTTGCATTTTGTAGCATTTATCTCTGGTTCATCTTAACCTTTGAGATCTTGGAACTCGACTTCATTGCTACTGTGGATCATGTTACACACTTCTATCTTTGTGTCACACATGATTTCCCTGAGCATAACTCTCCTCCTTTATCTTGATTTCATCTGCTCCTTGAATCTTGTAAGATCCACTTTAACGGTCAATACCAGGCGGTCTATCCACAAGCTCCATGTCTTGTTTCTTTGATAAGTCCAACTCAGCTACCATAGCTTCAACCCATTCTCTTACGTTGTTCCGCTCTAAGATAGTTCTCTGGCTCGCCATCTACTGTGAGCAACAACATTGCACTTTCTTGATCTGCAAGTAAACATAATCATCGAGATACCTTGGTTTTGTTATGGTGCAGGCCGTGTCTTGTCACCAACGGTTGACCACCACCGTCTTGGTTTGCATTGTGATATGTATCTTCTTCTTCTTCCTCATCTTGGTTTATAGCTTCTTGTTCATGATCCTCACCTTGATCATTACCTTCTTATATATCACCTCATGTGGAAGCTTAAGCATACTAGGTTCACAATCAGCTTGGTTGGTTGTAGATGTCCAATCCCAAGCTTTCTTCTCATCGAAAATCACATCTCTACTCACCATCACCTTCCTCTGCGACTGGATCGTAGAGTCTATATGCTTTGGAACCGGCTCAGTTCCAAGATTGATCACTCTCTTTGATCTCTCATCTAACTTCTTTAGATGTGTCACACTGATTTTCGCATGTGCTACACAAACCGAATATCCTCAAGTGCTCGATATTTGGTTTCTTCGATGTGAGACACTCGTATGGCGTTTGATCTCTGAAGGCTTTTGTAGGAACTCTATTGATGAGATAAGTTGAATGTCGTACAACTTTCTCCCCATAAGTAATTCGGCATCTTCATTGCCTTCTGCATACTTCTTGTCATACCCATTAAGGTTCGGTTTCTTCTTCTACAACACCGTTTTGCTGAGGCGTGTAAGGCGCGGTTAGGTGACTTTAATTCTATTCTCTTCACAGAATAGATTGAACTTATATGAGGTAAACTCTCCTCCTCTATCGGTGCCAAAGGTCTTAATGGTTGACCCGGTTTGCTTCTCTACAGTTTCTTAAACCTTTTTGAATCGATCAAATGCCTCACTCTTCTTCTTCATAGTATTGTCCACATATACCCTGGAAAAGTCATCAATTAGGACAAAGACATACTTGTTATTTGCAGGCGTTGGTTGGTGTGATTGGTCCACATAAGTCTCCATGCAATAACTCTAATGGCTTTGCCGCATGAACATGGCTTTAGTCGGGAATGAGTGTCTAATCTGCTTCCCTGCCTAGACATGCGTCACACATGCTTTCCTCGTGTGTTACACACGACATTCCTACGACCATCTCCTTCTTTACCATGTTGTTCATCACGCCATAGCTATATTTCCTAGTCGAGCATGCCAGCTCCATGTTGCATCTTCATCTCTGACATGTAAACACTGCGCATAGCTAATCTCCATCGGGGTCTTGTAGAGACGATTTGGAGATCTTGTAACACGTACAAGCAACCTGCCACACGAATCTGTGAGTGTTTAAATAGACATCTTTCATGTTAACCTCACATCCGTTTTTGTTGCTTGTCCAAGACTCAATATGTTATGCTTCAGGTCGGGTATGTAGTATATGTATTTGAGTGCCTTATTCTCTCCAGTCTTGCACACAAAGGTAACAACCCCTTTTCCAACGATATCAACACACGACCCATCACCAAACTTTCACTTTCCCTTTGGTGTTGAAATTCAAACTCGAAAAGAATTCTTTGTTTCCCGTCATGTGATTGCTCGCTCCATTATCCAAATACCAAACACTTGCATTACTTTGTTGATATCAAGACTCTTTGGAATCACCTTGTCTTCATTCAAGAATACCACCTCGTGTACATAGAGGGGCATCAGCCTCTTGTGTTTCATTTAAATTGGTTTCTTGATTCCTCACTGACTTCTCGGGACATGAAGTTGCATAGTGACCCGGCTTGTCACATCTCCAACATATCAGCTTCGAACGATCCTTCTTTGAGTTTTTGTCTTCGGTGTGTGACACATGACTTTGGTTGTGTAACCTACCTCGACCTCTGCCTCTTCCATTCCGTCCTCTACCTCTACCACGAAAATCTCCATAGTTCCTCTGAATATGATGATTTTTATCCGAAAACATAAGCTTCCCTTGGTCTTCTTTTTGAGTTTCTTCCCCTACACGCTCTTCATACGCATTTATCCTTCCAACTATGTCCTCAAAACCAATAGAGTTGAATTCTAGGACTTGTTCAAGCAACGCTACGATCTGGATATACTTGTGTCTTGGAAGACCCTTCAAAAACTTCTTAACCATCTTGGATTATTCTATGTTTTCTCCCAACGAGGCTGCCTTGGATGATAACCCTGATAGCTTTCCCGCAAATTCATCCACGGTATCACTATCATCCATCTTCAACCTGTCGAACTCCGTCATCAATGTCTGAAGTCTCGCCTCTCTTACACGATCAGCTCCAAGGTGGCGTGACTTGATGGCGTTCCAGATGTCTTTTTGATGCGGTTTGTTCTCCCACCTGGAGAATCAAAGTTTCGGGAATGGATTGAAACAAAAGAGATATCGCAACATCGTTCTTCTTTGATCATCCGAACCAGGGTCTATCGTGTCCCACACATCATGAACACGGAGTAACACCCTCATCCTCATCGACCAAACTGTTGTAGTTTGTCGAGTTCAACATCGGACATTGGATGGATGCGGATCAAAGGTCCTTCGCGCGTGGAGCCCTGTTCACGTCAGCCATCTTGTGTCGTGAACTTCTTGCTTCACAGCTACCAGGATCAAAGCTTCAACTTAAGCTTAGATCGAGTCTCCAACCTGAGGCTCTGATACCAAATTGAAGGATCTCTTAGAACAAAGGATAATAAGAACAACTTTTTTTATTGCTTTAGAAACTACTCAAAACTATCTCAATGTTTCTCTTCGATCTCTTATGGAACACCTCCTCCATAAGACCTATATTTATAGTGAAGGACAATTCCCTTTAACATGTGAGATTATGGAAAACACAAGCCTAATCTAATAGAAAACTTCCTTTTCTATTCTAGATTTCCTTTTTATGTTTATCTCTTAACATATTAAACATCTAATAATGTGTTAAGTTTCCACAAGTTTGGAATTACCCAACACTCACGGATGGTGTGGAGATCACCTTCAGCGACCAACTGGATGGGTTCATCATCATCATCATCATCATCATATTTTGCATGTTATAAGCTTACTACTACGGTTTATGTGTTTATAAGCTTTACTACTACGGTTTGTCCTCTAGTTGCCCGTGTTTGGATTCCAGGTGCCTTTCTTATGGCTTATTGTTCGTTTCTAGTTGCCCCATCGTTGGTTTAGTTGCTTCTTGGAGAAATTGTTTTTTTCGCTAACTCTTGTATTCTATCTTGTATCTTACTCTTGGATCAATATAATCAGATTGAAAAAAGGTAACAGAGAGAAAAAAGTTTAACTGATAAAAGATGGTGGACAGCCATTAACAAGGACAGTCTACAGTTTGGAATGTATAATTGGATCAGAGAGAAAAACTGGTTGAGCACACAATTTAAAGAGATCTAGTTCACATGGATTAACAGAGAAGAAAATAAACCGGCGGATATTTTTAGCCAAAACAAGACTTGGGGAAAATTCTCAAAAAAAAACTTTGAGGAAAATTTTCAAAAAAAAAGGAAAAATGACTATAATAGCATAGAAAAGTTATTATATTACTAGAATAATATAAATATTTTGAAAATTATTAGAATGTTTATGAATCCCTAGTAAATTACAATAAAGACTTTTATTTTTTTAATTGAGATTATTTAAATAAGAAATTCATGTCACTAATTTGTGTATTAACGTCATTAATTTTTATGATCAAAAGAGAAGAAAATCAACCGTCGTCATAATTCTGGTGATAAAAAAACTTTTTTCGTAAGCGTTTCTACGAAAATCGTCATCACAACTTTCTCTATTCGTAACACAAACCTTCTCTATTCGTCAACTATTTAGTCGAGATTGTTGTTTATCCTCTCGAACTGTCTTCGCCGAAATCGTCTTCTCCGTAAGCGTTTCTACGAAATCGTCTTCGCCAAAATCGGTATATACGAAATAATTCTTCTCCGGTATGTTGTGACTGAGTTTCATTTATATTGTGGCTGAGTAATTTATAATGTTTTTGGCTGAGTTATTTTTCTATTGCAGCTGAGTTATATATTATTTTGTGGATGAGTTTT
The DNA here is from genome assembly GCA_905132765.1 of Moricandia arvensis. Taxonomy (NCBI): domain Eukaryota; kingdom Viridiplantae; phylum Streptophyta; class Magnoliopsida; order Brassicales; family Brassicaceae; genus Moricandia; species Moricandia arvensis. The sequence continues at coordinate 9,992 of CAJHQP010009569.1, forward strand.
TTCTATTTATTATCTTGTGGTTGAGTTAGTTTTCTATTGTTGTTGAGTTATATATTATGTTCTGGCTGAGTTAATTTTATTTATCAGCTGAGTTATATATTGTGTTGTGGCCTGAGTTATAAATGCAGTTGTGGCTGAGTTATATATGTGTTTTATGATCAAATGAATGTTTCTAAAGATCAAGCACGAGATTACCCTCCAAAACTTTACGCTGAAGGGGCTTCCAATCTAGAAAATAAAGAGATTAATCACAACCATCCATATGAGAGAATTTCATCAGGTTAGAGAAGCAATAGGACGGGAAGTGTAGGAACACCTGAAGCAGTTTCCTATTGGAATAATGCCTAAGTTAGCCTGAACGGAAAAACGTGTGGTCTGGTAGGACTGTACACTATCTACTATGTAGACAACTGCGTTGTATATAAGAAGGAGATTTGGAGTCTCGTTGGTGATGAACCTATTAGGTTTAGCTTGTGCGATCACTAGGTTAAACACAAATCTAGTGCCAACAGAAAGTTTTGAACCTGACCAATACAAAACGTTTTGGGAGGAGTTGAATCTGCCGCTTGGTATGGGACCCAAGTTAGATGAACTAAGGTCAGTATTAGAAGTTTTTCTGGCTTGGATTTTGAAAATCGTAAATGGTTAGGGTTGTTACTTCTTCAAGTCATGGGACTTTATGCTTTGCATCATAATTCTAGGATACCATTTGAAAGTGCAAAAAGAGTATTCGACGATGAAGCTATGATGATGTATCCATTGGGTCGGACTGCATATTGAAGTTCTTTTAACTCTATTAAGATGTTGAATCCGCCAGGAAGGTCGTTACACCATAAGCGGGCTAAAGGAAGTGTTATTGGTTTGGGCGTATGAATCTGTCACTTGATTTGGAGAGCGTTTTGGGAGAGTGGTCGATGAGCAAGAAGCTCCGCTTTTTTCGATGGGGTGGAAAGCGTAGACATTCAAGTTTTGCTACTGTTATCTCTGAGGAGATAATAAATCATGGCGAGGTAAGGTTTCAAACTGAGTTATTATTCATTTGGTGGCTGAGTTATGAGTATGTGATGATTGAGTTATTATTTAGGAGACGGTGACTTATTCGTTTTTGATGCTGAGTTATTAAGTATTTGGTTGAGTTATGAGTATTTAATGGCTGAGTTATTTGTTGGTTGAATCATTAGTTACTGTTGCAGTTGCATGTGCGGAAAAATGGTTATGAATGACTCTGTACAAGAGATATTTCTTGACTAGCCGGGTGAAGCAGATGACCCACAACTCGTTAAATTTATAACACACATACATGGATATATGTTTGTTAGAGGTTTTTAGGAAGTGCATAGGAATGAGAAGAAGAAAAAAATGGAGGATGAGCCACCCACTAAGAAGCAGAAGAAAGTTAAGAAATAGAAGAAAGCGAACACAAGTGAGGGTGAAGCTGCTGCAAAGGGAAAAGGGGTTAGCGATGAGGAAGGTAGGGAAGATATAGGGAACAATGCGGATCTGCTGATCATATTGACTACTCTGGATAATATTTCTAGAAAATTGACAACTATGATGGTAGATTTAAGATGTTTGAGTCGCGGTTAACTACATACGATTTCAACTGCAGAGAGTTAGCCCAAAACATTTCAAATATGGAGAAGAACATTGGTAATATGGTCCAAGCTGCAGTGGATTAGCGTCTGGAAGTTATGGGGTAGGGGAATGTGCTGAAAACTATGATTTCATCCCAAAAGTTCGTGAACCATCTTTACTAATTGGGCTCACCACACAATTTCCGCAAAAGTTCGGTCAATTAGTCCTAAAGGTAGCTAAGACCCTGATGAGGAGCTTGCTAAGGCCAATGCTAAAAGTTTGAGGCTAAACTGAATTTGGAAGATGAAGTTGCTAAGAGGCAACTGAGGTAAAAAAAATTGGTTGACGAGTTTGGTATGGTGGTGCTACTGGTGTTGATATCATTACTGTTTCTCTTGCTAAGGCCCCAGACTATGGACGCGGCTGTAGGGTAAATCTAAAACAAAAAGAAAATAAGGGAAAACAAATGATGTGGGTGAGTTACAAAGAAGGAGGCAGCTGAGTTACAAAAGAAGGAGGCGGCTAAAGAAGGAGGCGGTTGAGTTAATGAAGAAGGAGGCGGCTGAGTTAAAGAAAAAAAGGGCTGAGTTAAAGAAACAATAAGCTGCTTCTAAAAAGAAGGAGGCTGAGTTAAAGAAGCGAAAGGTGGCTGAGTTAAAGAAGGAGACCCCTGCTCCAAAAAGGACAACGCGTGCCAGTGTAGTAACAATAATTGTTCTGCAGAAGTAGCAGACTGAAGATGATAGTGAGCTGCGGATGTGATCGACGAATGGTTGGCGGTAAATGTTGCCGGAGTCTGATGTGGAGGAAGAGGAAAACATTAGACATAAAAAAATAAAGCGTAATCGGTAGAGTGATGTTCAATTATCTCCAAATGGGTGTTGTAGTGATGCCAACATGTGCTCCTTCATCAAGAATTTTGAACCTTCAACATGAATATATGATCCTCTAGCACCTGTTGATCCGACTAAATTGGATAATCATATGTAACACATTAGGAACCTTCCATTATAGAACCAAGAAGTAAACTAACAGCTGACAAGGAGGGTGACTTCTACAGAATCCTCATCACTGAAAGACCGTGGCCAAACAAAGAATATGTGGCTGTTTGATAATGTAAGTCTACATTACAGATGAGTTAAATAATTTTACGGCTAAGTTATATATTCTATGTGCCGAGTTATATATTATACGGGGCTGACTTAAGATACTTTACGGCTGAGCTATATATTATTTGATGACTGAACTTAGTCTTCTTTCTATAGCATGTTGGTTCATATATATTGTCCTCATTGGAAGGTCCATGAGAGATCCTAACCCATTCTGTCCAAGCGCATTGCCTTTACTGACCTTTTGGTTCCTCTGTGTATGGATTCACGTATTACAAGCAATTAAGATAAAACCACAGATGATGCAATTCCAAAGACGGTAGTTATGAAAATTAGCAAACGGTAGGGTTCCCGTTGACGCTCAAACAAACTTGAAGTGTTTTGAAGATGTGGATCACTTGTACGGAGTGCTTCAAGTTTCCAGCGATCATTGGGTGACGTTTCACGTGGATCTTTTGAAGAAGAAGATTGATTGCTACAATCCAATCATTGGACATGTAACACCCAAAAGAGAGATGAAAATTCTAAATTCATTTAAGCCGCTTACGCAAAATGATCCCTGCGTTGTTAAATGATGTTATTCCTCCCAATCATCGAAAACTTAGCAAGAAGAAGTTTGTATTCCGATGGAGGAGAGGCAAATACATTCCACAAAACATCCAAGTTGGCGATTGTGGGGTGTATCTATTGAAGTTTGTCGAATGTCTAGCGCTTTGTGTAACTTTTGATGGGATAAACGATACAAATTTCAAGGCTTACAGGTCAAGATGACAGCAAAGATCCTCAATGTAGTAGGAAATAATGATTGTTAAATAGTATAATACTATATAGAAAAACCTAATCTCATCCCAAACCAAGTCCCATCGCATACGTTATGTCGGTTGTCCCTCATTGGTCAACAAGGTTAGGGCACCGTTGTTAATGCTATACTAAGCTCTGCAGATCGGGATAACCTTCTTGTTCTAAACCCTTGGTCCGGGTGCCTTGCTTGACAAAACCAGTACGACATCGTTTAGATTTTTAGTGATCCATCGCAGGCGATCCCGTCGATTCTAGCAGAAGGATGGGTTCATGAGTGGCCGACATACCGCTTCATTCCCGATGATTTTAAGAAACGCTGGTTTCGTTATTCTCGCTGTAAGGACACCTTACCGATTATTGTATTCATTATTAAAGTTAAGTCAAACACTAAATTTTTGTTATCTTTGTTTTTTTTGTAGCGAAAACATGTAGGATGCGATGCATAATGTGACAGTTTTGACACATTTTAATCTGTTGGCCATGTCGATATTTCACTCCCAAATGTGCAAGTTGAAGAGGATTTGGCGCATGGTGGCGAGAAGCCTGAGTGGATGCTAAACAAAGTTTGGCTTTCTCTCGTTGATATTTTTGAAGAGTTTGGACCAAATAATTTGGTTTTAGAATGTAATTCAACGTGTTTATCTTGTTTATAACTCAGCCCGTTAATTATTAATAACTCAGCCATTAATTGTTAATAACTCCGCCGTTTTGCTTTTTGTAACTCAGTTGTCAAATAATATAACCTCAGTCGTCAAATATTAAACTCAGCCGTGAATGTTAATAACTCAGCCGTGAATGTTAATAACTCAGTTGTCTTTCTATTTTTAAACTCAGCCGTTGAATTTTAATAACTCAGCCATCTTTCTTTCTTAACTCAGCCGTAAAATTATATAACTCAGCCTTCTCTCGTTTATAACTCAGCTGTCAAATTATTTAACCCAGCCTTCTTTCTTTTATAACCCAGTCTTCTTTCTTTTATACCAGCCGTATCGCTTTATATAACTCAGTCTTAATGTTAAAATATTAAGACATTTATAATATTGAGACGTTATATAATATAATAGAGAACATTATATTTGAGACTATAATACTTCCTTTTACTTAAAATTTTGCTGTTTTTGTCATATCTTCTTTTCTATAGAGTTGGGCTTTGTGTTCTAAAATTGAAAAAAAAATCTCCCTCATCATGCGTTTCAGGTAACATGGATTTCTCGATTTTTTCTCCTATAAACTGTTTTGCTCTAAAATTAATAGGTCTTGCAGGAAAACTATTTATGGGCAACATTCGAATGCGGAGAGAGGAACGCTGAAACATTGTTGGTGTTGGTAAACCCTCTGAAATATTTACATCTGGAAAAAATAAAAAACCAGGAAGATTGTACTATTGCTGTGGCAAAAGGATATAATAATGTTAGCTATAGTTCTTATTTGACATGTGTTGAGTGGGAAACTGAGATCTGCTTATATTGGTGAAATCAGAGACATTTATTCAAATGGACAGATGCGTGTTTGGTGGAAGAGGTTGAAGATATGAAGTCTGTGATAAGAGTCATGAACAAAGGCATGTCGGAGGTGAGAGTTAATGTTGCTCGCTTGGAGAAAGAGTTTAGAAGGAATGAAGACGAAATCTGAGAGAAGAATAGATGAGTGGTATGAGTGAGGTGCGGTGCGGTGTTTGAGAAATGTGGTAGTTTGTGGGTTTGGTATTGTCATACTTTGCTGCTACTACTACTTATTTGCATAGTTATGTTTTGTAATCATAAGTTAGCCTTTATGTTTTACGAAATTCAGCCGTAACATTTTTATTAGTAGCCCGTAACGTTGTATAATTAGACCAAAATTCAGCTATAATTAAACCAAAACTTAACCATAATTAAACCAAAACTTAGCCATAAAACATTTTCGTACATTAATGTTTCATACATTAAAACATTTCATACATTAAAAATTTTTCATACATGAATCTGCTATAATACATCTTCACCATTCTCTTTTGTCCCTAAACACGGCTCATCGGTTCAAACTCACGAAGAACAGCCTCCTCTTTGATCCAGAAACAACGGTTACACATGTTGTTACCTTTACTGTGCTCAATGAACCACAAGACCAATCTATGTTCATAATAGGAACACATTGGCAACTGTAGAACGATGGTAACAACAGTTGAATGAACATGTCCTTCCTTGCGCGAAACTCGTCACCATGCCACAAACCCCATCCCCATTTCACAGATCACACTAGTTTCCCAAATACTTTAGTTGATTTCCTTGTAAAACGAGCGAAATATTCATCATCATCCCAAAAGATTTTCCGAGTCATTGCGTATGTATACACGACACGATCATATCCTGCATCCACTGCACTCTCTCATGAGAGCAAGTCCTTTTCTTGAAGGTTAAATGTGAAGAAAAACTGTACACCTGATATAAAGATGTCTTGGGTTCCCTTAGCATAGAAAGTTTTTAAACAACGAAGGAGGCATATTGACTTCCCAGGGAATGGATAACACATCATTAAAACGGTTATACCCTAGCGCCGATCTGTTAAGGCTTCATCACGTTGCATGATGCTCTCAGACTAGAAATATCTGTGAAGGAGTACCGGCCACACGTTCAACAACTAACGCTTGAATTTCTTCAGGCATTTTCAATAATCGGGAAAAGTTCCATTTTCTCTTATATGTGAGTTTATAAGACTTTCGTCGGGATAGAGAGATGCCAAATTGATTTGGAGATACATTGTGTATAAATAGAGAGTTGAAAATGTGTCTTGTTATTAACCGAGTCCTTCTAAAACTTGGCCTTAATTTAATATTAGCCGAGTCCTTCTAAAACTCAGCCGTAATCTAGCTTAATTGTAACTCAGCCGTGGAAGAGTAAATTAAATCGCGACATTTCATATTTTGGGCAGGAATTTTAACTCACGACGTTACGTGTTTTCAATATTAGCCTACTCCTTCTAAAACCCAGCCTTAATTTAGCTTATCCGTGAAGAGTAAATTAAATCGCCGACGTTTCATATTTTGGGTGGGAATTTTAGCTCACGACCTTACATATTTCAATATTAGCCGGAGTCCTTCTAAACTCAGCCATAATTTAGCTTAAATGTAACTCAGCCGTAAAAAGTAAATTAAATCGCGACGTTTCATATTTTGAGCGGAAATTTTAACTAACGACGTTACATGTTTTCAATATTAGCCGAATCCTTCTAAAACTCATACGTAATTTAGCTTAACTGTAACTCAGCCGTGAAGAGTAAATTTAAATCGCAACGTTTCATATTTTGGGCATGAATTTTAACTCACGGACGTTACGTGTTTCAATATTAGGCGAGTCCTTCTAAAACTCAGCCGTAATTTAGCTTAATTGTAACTCAGCCGTGAAGAGTAAATTAAATCGCAACTTTTCATATTTGGGCATGAATTAAACTCACGATGTTACCGTGTTTCAATATTGAGGCGAGTCCCTTCTAAAACTCAGCTGTAATTTACCTTAATTGTAACTCAGCTGTGAAGAGAAATTAAATCGCGACGTTTCATATTTTGGGCAGAATTTTAACTCACGACGTAATACTAAAAATATGTAACTCAGTCGTAAACTAAACGTAAACTCAGCCGTAAAACAAAAGCATTAAAATCCATACAACACTTTTACATGGAAGAGTTTTCACATTATGCCCACTCTGTCTAAAACGAGAATTCTTTCCTAGATGTTTGTTTTCAAAGTACAACTTCTAAAGCAGATTTCATCTTATCTTCTTAGGCCTTACTGGTTGTTGTACGAATAAACGGGGGCAAGCATGGTTTGTTAGGCCACGTTTTCTGGAACTCTTGCGCTGAATCAATGTCATGATCGATGCAGCGTATGCGCTCACCAAATAAAGCGATGTAATAGTAAGGACTACACAGAGATATACGACAAACATCTGGTACTCAGCACTGAAATTGTGTGCACACGTGGTAATTTCTCGTGTTCGGAAACGTATGCATGTGCACTTTCTCCCTTCCAAGTACAACATGCAAAGACTCCTCGAAGATCCATTTATAACTCAGTTGATGAGCAATCAATACTTGTACCGTCAACAGTCTGGCGGCAATAACATGACCCTATTATAAATAGAGAGTAAAAAACTTTGCGACTGACTTATGAACTTTACGCCTGGTTATAACTTTTACGGCTGACTTATGAACTATTACGGCTGACTTACATGTAGCTGGTTTCTCAACAGCACGCGTAAGGGTGGCTGGCTGTGATTTAGCAACCTATCTCAGATCACCAAACAATCTGGTCATGATTACCCGTATCGATGCTAATAGTTTGACAATGTTAAGACTTCTAGCATTTGACGGTGCTCTGTTCATTGATTTCGCTATGTTCGTAGTCATAAAATTGTACATTTCGCCCGAGAAATGAACACGGGCCCACAGACGGACATCAGCTCTTTGGAGGTAGCCATGAAGTTCATGATTAATTGCTTTAATCTGCTTGAACATTGCCAGTAAAGTCACACAAATTAAAACATCTTGCTGGCATTCTTCACCAGATAAAATACATATTTTCCTTTGTACTGTCCCAAAATGTTCTATATAGATGGTAGGTGCAGATTCCTCGAGAAGCCAACGGATACACATTTCCAATGACTTTCTCTATAGAGTTATGCCTATCCGAGATTATTGCAAGACCCTCGTCGCCATGAATCAAAACTTTTAGTTGCGTAAAAAACCAGTGCCACGAGTGATATACCATGGATTTTACTTATTTTACCTATGGTATATAAAGTATTTTTTGAGTCTTTTATATGCATTTGGTATTTCTTAGAGCATTTACAGGTCTAAGTACTCATTGGAGCAATTGGAGTTTTTGGACTATTTTGGAGCATTCAGGATTGCTCAGTAGAAACTTAGAGTCAGATCCATATTTGTAAATAGACCATCAATCGATGTCACACACTGTGCGTCGATCGACGGTCAATTCGACAACAATATTGGTGAAGGCTTGAGAAATTACAGGTTTTACCCAGAAGTTTTATTAATTGCAAGACAAGTCCCTGGCTGAAATTTAGACTATATATATTAGGATTTTCTATCTTTGTTTTAGAGAGAGCCTAGAAGATCTAAGAGAGAGTTGTCTTCTAAGTTACACCAGAATTTTATAGTTTAGAGTTGGAACACATTGCTACATCTATTGGAGAGAAAGATATGATCATCACTACAGAGAAAATCTTGAACTCCTTATCTTTTTACTCAGTTTATTCTATGCAATTTATTCAAAATTTATTCATGTTCTTTATTGCTATGTCTGAGTAGTTCTCTATTAGATTTAGGGTTATTCAATGGTAGTAATGTATTATTGATTTTATAGAAATTGTTAGGGTAATCTTCTTAGTTCTTTGTTTAAGTTGCTCTTACTGGCTAAGTTGAACTTGATCACCTCAATCTTAGAAAATAGGATTCTATAACGCAAGCGAGAGCCTGGTTAATAACCTGGAATCTATCTTAAACAATCTTAATAACTAGTAACAAACGAGAGTTGAACTAGAAGTTTAGAGAACCCATCAAACTACGAAACCAGTACTTTTTAGAATGAGCATCGATCGATGCCATCTTATTGTCATCGATCGACGCTCAGTCAAGATGCGCGAGAGCGATCTCCTAAACCCTAAGGTTTGAGTTCAGAACGATGCTTAATAAAACCCTAGAAATCTATTAGTCTGCATTATCTAAACCTACCTGAGAATTTCCCCTAAGTTTAATATGTTAATTTAATCCTCACAAACCAAATCAGTCTTGAAATCTCTTTCATTGTTATTGTTATTATTATGATTCATCTAGCTTTAATTCGAAAACAATAAGTCTATTCTGCAATCCTAGAGTCTCTGTGGATTCGATCCCAAAGTACTACAGTGAACCTCTTATTTGAGAGAGTAAAGTGGGAAAACGCGGTTAATTTGAAGGTGAAGTAAAAACATACACATCAAATTTGACGCTGTTGCGGGGACTCTTTCTTATTGCATTAAATTTCGTTTAAAATATTGTCTAGATTTTTACCTTACTGTTTGCTAAATTATTCTTTCTCTAAACCTTATGACACAAGTACTTAAAGGTGAGAATATGGATTCATGACAACAACCATGGATCGACAGAGCTTGTCTGGAATCGATCGACGTTAGTCCACTACTGTCGGGGCGACACCCTTCCATTGCCATCGATCGATGCCGATCAGCCGGAAGCAGGTAAGTACGCCTTTACTGATTATGATAATAAGAATGTAGTCTTAATATAACCAATGAACAATAAAAGCAACGAAGCAAGACAACTAATTAATTATCAGGGAGCTGCAATACCTAATCAAATCACTAAATCTCCAAAGAATGAGGTAAAGCATGAATTTCCAATGAACGAATACCTAAACCCCAGCAGAACTTATTCCAATAGGTCAGCAATTCGATTATCCGATAACCATGCTGGAAACTCTAAGCTTGATATCAATTTTCTAAATTATGGCGCGCAGAAATCAGTTCAATGGTTTTCTTACTGAACACCCAAACGATCACATCGAGATGCTAGAAGACATGGTGAACCACAATTTCAATCTCTGTAAAATTTTTCCTTTCTCCCTAGAAGGTGACGCTAGGAGGTGGCTGAACCAGCTACCACCAGGATCCCTGACTTGTTGGGAAGATATTAGAAGCGCTTTCATCAACCATTGACGAGGAGAGATACTGGGAAGCAAGAAAAGAAATATCCACATTCGTTCAAGGTAGCCGCAAATCATTTAAAAACTCTTGGACAAGGTTCAAGAGCTACCAAATTTCGTGCCCACACCATTGATTCTCAGAGCCCCAACTCATCAACACTATCAAGCCATCCTTGATACAACCAGCGAGGGGAAATTCGGCACCCGAAGCCATGCAAGCGCTAAAAGACTAATAGAAAACATAGCTTTAGGAACCACCATTTTTCTCAGAGGACAAACACTCGATCCGACTTAGAAAAACTCTGGCATCAGTTGCAGCCCTTCTGGACGGAAATAACTTATCTCAACATTATGGTGAGGACAATTCTGCCCCTTCCAGCTTCGAAAAACGAGTTGAGTTTTCTGACGTGATGAACCTGAACGATCAACTATGACATGAACAATCAACTAGGGAAAGCGTGGCAATTTCACAAGCAACTACGACACCACTGTGAACATATACAAAAAAAGTTCAAAGTCAAAAATGAACCAAGTCTTCACTGGAAACTGTAGAATATCCGCCGACCTCAATGAGAAGTTAGATCTGATATACTCAGAGATGACAGAAAAATTTGAAACTCTAAGCGAACACATTAAGAAAATCGACAGACAAGTTGCGAGTAACGCTATGTCCATTAGGAGAGAGGACGAATTCTTACCTGGTAAAACAGACGCTAACCCCAAGATCCATTGCAATGTCATAACTATACGAAGCGTTCGACAACTCACCCCTGGCGTTAAAGAGAGCATCACCATCGATGAATTCGAGAAATCGCGAAGGATGAAAAAGAAAAATCGCAACCCATCCCACTTGAAATTTAAAAGAAATATCCCGAAATCCTTCATGAAACTGAAGTATTAGGCCAAAATGACGACCTTGAGGAATCAATTATTGAACCTAAGGGATAGAACATAGGTGTGGGAGAAATTGATCGGATACCCCGTACTGGACATCGATTGACACCACTTACCGAAAATTGATCAACACCACTTACCGAAATCAATCGACACCACTTACCAAAAATAGATCGACGCCCTGAAGAAAGAATCGATCGATGCTTTGACCTAGAATCAACCAAATCGGTTAAAGCAAGGATCTACCAAGCAAAAGCCCCCTTTCCTCCTAAAAAGCTAAGCAGAAGAAGAAGCAGCTGGAAAAGGCAATATGCAAGAAAGCGTTTGACAAAGTAAACATTGAGATGCCACTATGCGATGCCCTTCACATCTCTCCTGCTATTAAACAATACGAGAAAGATCCAGCATCACGAAACTTCCACGAATCGAAACACAGCCTGATGATGGTATCTGAAGAAGTGAGCGAAATTATTTAAGAAAAAACTACAGTTAAACTCCCTGATCCCGGTAGTTTCGTTTTAGACTGCACTATTAGCGATGAGAGATTTCAAAGATCCCTCTGCAATTTAAGCTCTAATGTCAACCTAATGCCTTATTACGTTGCAGTCGCTCTCGGGCTAACATGTTTCAACCTACCAGGGTCACACTCGTTTTAGCTGATAGATCCACTAGAATTCCGGAAGGGTGTACTCGAGGACGTACCCGTACGTATTCATGACTGCGATATACCTAAAGATTTCATAGTGCTTAAATATGAGCGAGAAACCTCGAAATCCCGATTATATTAGGAAGACCCTTCCTGGCCACTATCGGTGTAATGACCCCCACGAGTGTCGAGAAACTTTTGAAAAGTCAGATTT
>CAJHQP010009570.1:0-21916 GCA_905132765.1 Moricandia arvensis
GAGGCCTGGTGGGAATTGTTTCCAGCACTCTGGAAACTATCATATGGGAACTGTTTGATTAGTCACTCTGACGTGTGGACAGTCCCCTGTGTGTCTTGGGAAATCAGTAAGTATTTGTGACATTCATTGATGAAAAGTCTAAATACGACTTGGAAATTCACTTTGCTTCATTCTAAGGATAGAGTTCTGGATGCCTTTATAACTTCCAAGCCATAATGTTACTACCATTAAAATGCTCCTGTGAAGGTACTTAAGGTCTGATAATGGAGTGAATACACCAGTCATCGCCTTCAAGAATCACATGGATAGCATGAATACGTGCATAAGACCAGCTTGTCCTATACACGCCACAGGCAGAATGGGGTTGCTGAAAGGAAGAAATAGACACTTGAAGGAGGTTGCTAGATCCATGGATGTACCCACCAATGTCCCTAAGGCGTTTCTGGAGTGAGCGTTCAGACTGCTGCTATGTCATCAATACGGAATTCGCACAAAGGTACTAGAAGAATCTGTCTCCATACTGAAGTGTTGAATCAAGACCAAGCCTTACATAGATCATTCTGAGGAGTCCTTTGGGGAGTCTATGCTATGTCTGTTCCCTGGAAGAACAGAGAAACTAAGCTGGATGCAAAAGAGCCCTAGAGCTACTGTTCATGTGGGTACTGCAGAAGCCAAATAAAGATATCAGTGCTATGATCCAGTACAAGGAGAGTATTTGGGTATCCAGGGATGTGGAAGTTCATCGGAAACAAAGGGGTTTATGAGGAGAAGAAACTGGAAGGACCTAACGAGGATATGTCTAATGAACCAGAGAATAAGGCAGTGAAATCTTTGAGGAACCTATTGGATGAAGCTTGGGCATAGACTGCCCTCAGATATTCAAGGAGATAAGAAAGAACACTCCTTCTGATCCAGGTTTAGAGAAGCTGAAAGATAATCCTCTTGAATCATGAAGAGGGGGAGTGAATCTGTAATAAGGTAGGCAAAGGGGGGGAAGCAGCACCAAGAGGATTCGCACATAATGATCAACGATGTGGCTCAGTCCAAGTGAAATGAGCAGGTAAGAATAATCATGACCCAGAGGAGGTTAATGTACAAAGCAGAGGATCATACTCAAGTTCAGCCAGTTGCGGAGGAGTGAAAGGTTGAAGAATAGGATGCCAGAAACAGAAAATAAGAAGAAATTCAGAAGAGGTTTCAGCCTCTGCGAATTAGCACGTAAAACTAAGGGAGAGAATAGGATCTTCCAACTGGGTAACACGAGAGTGTACTACAATGCCAGGCTTGTGAAAGCTCCTTCTAGCTCGTGTGTAAATTCCTATTGCAGAGTTATCCAGAAGAACACATGGCTGTTTATGTGTAATTCTGGATGAAAGTGACATTCCAAGATCCTATGAAGAGCATGAAGGACAAGGAATGGAAGAGAGTCAGTGGGCAATGAAGGGAATGCAATGATTCAGAATGACACTTGGTATGAGAGTGAACTACCGGAAGGGAAGAAGGCTGTGACTAGTAGATGGATCTTCACAATCAAGTATCTGGCAGATGGAAAGGTTGATAGGAAGAAAGACCAATTGGTAGCTAAAGGGTTACACAACTATGGAGAAGATTACATTGTACACATTTGCTCATGTGCAAGCGCTAACATACATTCCGAATTCTATCTAGTCAGATTGCATACCAATTTGAGGTGGGATTTGTGGCAGATGTGATTGAATGAATGCTTTTCTGCAAGGAAGATTGCTCTGGGAAGTTCTCTTCGCAGTCGTGTTATTCCTACTACATGCGAACATTAGTAGATTGGGTGCTATCTAAGCTCATCATTCCATGGTCTCTGTACGTATATCATTACGTCACTAACGACCAAAGGAAATGTTATTGAGATGAGAACGGGTATATACTGTTGGACTGCATAAGCAATTATACTCACAAACAAGGCGACATGGAGGAGAGTATTGAATATCTCTTTTTCCTAGCTCTCCTTTGCAGAATTGTATTAGCAATAAGACACTTCACTCTGATATGGAAGAGGCTTCAAGGAAGTCTGAATTAGACCATACTCTCTTCGCACCCTTACAGCGATCCCCCTTCAGGGATCAAGGGTTTTGTTGTTCGCGTGTAAGATGGATGATCGGTAGTATATTGCACTAGTCTGAATTGACTTAAGGGCAGGATTCTGAAGACGACTAAAAATGATCGTTCTCTATAGTATGTGTTTCTTTGTATCAAGGAATTATGGGGGGAGAGTGAAGTTTATCGTTGTTATTGGGATACTTTTTTGAGTGGATATAGCAATTGCCAGATTAAGAGGGTGGTCTGTCAAATTCGACATACCGTGTGAAACTTTTACATACGAAATACTTGATTGTGAACTGACTTACGATTCATCTGTGGTCAAAGGGAACTGGCGCTGTTCTTGCTTGAACACAGTATCGCGGTAGTCAAGAACCTCTTGAAGAGAGGCTCGCTTAACAAGGGTATATATGAGTTCCTTGTTTGGTCGGAATGACAATTTTGACAGAATACACCATTATCATGTTGTGCACTGGATGCTAAACTTTAACAAGGCAAGAAACTGTCTGCTTGCCGAAATTCCTTGAATCACTGTCTACTCATTTATTTCGCTACTATTAACAGGAGACCAAGATATAGTGCTTTTTGGCGAGTGAATATGAATCGTAAAGCTTCAGTCTCACTCGATCACAGGAATGGCTCACACAAAGGCATCCTATATGTGTTCATGTTGCATGAGATAATTCTTGGCGTTGAAAGTGAGAGCACAGAGTACTCTTGGAGAAGGTATTGCCTTTGATGTGGCACAGCCTGGCATACTCTGAAGCAATCGGACGAGTTCTTGGATGCTGGACATGTGACGTTTGTGCCAGTACACGAAGTAGTTGGGTGTAGGTAGTGATGCTGATTTGTGCAGGTATCATTACGTCAGTGGCATAATAGATATCGAACACTATCTGGTATTGTAACATTCGTTTGCGAGCGGAAACTGGATAGGCCTGTCGATATGATCGTAAGTATAGCAGTAATAGGTCTTAATCTTGCTTTTGCAAGAGTTTGCTGTCTTAGTGGGGACGTTATAATACGAAGCTCATGTGCGTTAACAACAATTGCTGCACTCCTGAAGCGCATATGCTGAACTTGAGTATGATCTAGCTCTGCGTCTCTGGTGAATCTCAATTAGAGATATTTCTCCATCTCAAGGGTAATGATACTGTTGCTTACCTGGTGTAACACAACTCCTTCACTTCGATATGACAGCTACATCTACTGATTGTTTGTAAAAAAATAATAAACACCTCAAAAAGCAGCGAATTGGCATGTATAGCTCTTGGTGTTCTAATCAGTGCTTTCCACATTGTAGAGCAACCTTGCATCTCAGTATAGACTCACCTCATCATGATCTGATATGAGATGGATATATGCTTTCAGCTTCTCTAAACCTGATTGCAGTGAAGCAGAGGTGTGTTCTATTTCGTATTCCTGAGGAGTTGCACTCAGGGACTGTCCTATCCCATAGCCTCTACTCAAGTCAAGGATGTCCTGGCAGATTACTCAACTACTGCTGGATATGTCTCTGGTCTACATTAGACATATCCTCTTAGGTCCTTCGCAGATTCTTCTCCTCATAATCACCTCTTTGTTTCCCAACTGGAGCTAGCTTAGATTAAGACAAGTACACCTATTGGGGATTGTCCAATACCTTCTCATCGGCTTTTGTGTACCTCGGATCTATGATGCCATTCTTACTATCCTTTTTGGGTTACTGAGTACCCAATGAACTATACGCTTTAGTGCTGCTATTGCACCACTCTGTCTCAAATATACGCAATTTCTCTGATCGCCACGGACCAAGACATAGTACTAATCGATCATGGAGCGTCTTTACTGTCTTTTGCTATTGCACGGGGTTTTTTATCCCTTAAAGAAGTGTTTTTTCTCTTGGTAAGAGTGTTGTTTTAATGTTATGCAGTGAAGATTTTCAATGGATATCGAGCTTGACATTGGTTCCAACATCGGTTTCAAGATTGAGGGGAGCAGGTGTTTCACAATAAAGTGGCAGTGTAGCATGATAAGACGGATTAATTTACAAAGTTAAGCTGAGTATCTCAATTGAGAAGAGCTGGAAGGAGAGACTGAAGAAATGACTCAGAGTGTTGAAATTCGAAGAACTTAGATCTTGCTGACCAATACATTGCTGTAGGCATCTTATTGGTCTGTCTCTTGCAATGGTCTTACTCGTCTTTTCTCACTTTTCTTCTTATTCCGCTGTTTTTAAGGTCCTTTACGTAAACTCTTGTTGAACTAAGCCAGGTCGAATAATGAGAAATTTGTGAAGATTAGCTGAGTACTTGACTCTCGATTCTCTTATTCTCTTTTATTCTCCCTATTTACTCTCGTTGGACTGACTTGTTGTTTTTCTCTAAGATTTCAACAGAAGGGAATCAGCCGTTTGGGGACCAGTCCTGTCCTGCTCTGGTTCTGGTCCACGACAGTGGACAGTTTGGACTGGTTCTTCCCCCTCCTTTGTTTATTGTTTTCTTGTCTCTTGTCTAGCCTTATTTTATTATTTCTGGTCTGGAAGCCCTTGTTTTGTTTCTCATTTAAATAGACCAATAATTACCATCTAAAGGAAGGGAATAAATCTATCTTGTTCTAAAACTCTCTCTCTCTCTCAACACGAAAACTTCTCTCTCTCTCTTTCTGTTTCTATCATGTCTTGAGCAGAAATCCTCTGTTCTTGACTTAATCTCTTCTTATTCTCAATAACTCACATGGTACAAGCTAATAAGCTCTTGAGACCTTATTCTTCTCTATTCTCCTCTAGTTCTTCCGCAAAATACTTCTGTTTCTTCTTGTTCTTCCAGTTTCCTTCTTCACTGCCATTTCGAAATTCTACTCTGTTCTACTCTGGTTTTTCCAGTTCCTAATCTGGTTCTTTTTCAAATAGCTCCTAGTTTCTCATTCTCCTTCACTTTCCTTCTGTTTTATTTCAAAAAACCTCTGTTACTTCTTTCTGGAATCCTTTGTTCAGGTAAAATATCTTTGTTTCATCCTTTTAATATGGACAAAAAGACTTTCATAGGTGGAGAAGCTAAACTAGTGGAATACAGTGATTTAACTGGTGTAAACTATCTTCTGTGGTCAAGGTGGCTTAGACAGCTCTTGGAGGAGGGGCTTATGGGAAATGTTTTCAGTGGAGAAGCTCCAACAAAAACATCTCAAGAGTAAAGATGGTACGGAGAGGTGGTTGCTGTCGACAAAATGGGGTCAAGGAGGACCTCATGGTGTGTCAATCATCTCAAAACAGCCTGGAACCATCTATCATGACAGCTTAACTCATACTGTGCGAGCTTAAGGATTTGTGGATACACTACTAAAAGGTTATGGCAACATTTCAAATCTAAGTAGAGTCTTGAAGTCAAGAGGGCTATCAACTCACTGCACAGGAAAGCATGGATCTTCACCACACTTTGGCAAGTATCAAGCATTGTTGGGCTGAGTTTTGGAAAATGCTGAACCACCTTACTGTAGATGCTACTGTCGCTGAAGGATAGGCGAGAGCAAGACAAGGTGTTTTCCCTGTTGCTGACCCTAAAATCCAGCTATCAATGATGCTGATCAAACATAATGTTAAGAGACAGAGAAGCTGCTTTCTTTTCCCATCATGGCGCACTAAGTCGGCAATTAGTATTCGAAGATGGTATCTCATAGTAACGCCCCGCTCTGTGAAACTTGGCGCGCCCTGTTTTAGTTTGTGATTATAGAGCGGGGGTTCTGAGTGATATATGTGACGTCGCGTCAGCAATGCGTGTAATCGCGTTTAAGGCCCTCATTGCCTATCCATAAGGTGGAAGATTCGAATTTCATAGCCCGGCCATTGTAAGCAGTATAGCTTTCTACTGGCTACCAATCTGAGTTAAGATGCCTCACACGATCCATCTAAAATATGATGTAAATGAATCAGGTAAACGAAAAAAGAGTGCATTCAGCACTAGCTCACCCCTTTTTCAAGCCGTCATATGGATTCAATCCTTGTCTCGCATTGACTTGTTGCTTTACCTTGAAAGAGCAGACTAACCTTGATGGTCAGAGAGAAGGCGCGAGTTTGTTAGATCTTGCATGAACAGTCAGGAGAAATCATAGAGACCGCACCAAAATGTATGCAGAAAGAAGACAAGGCAGGAGAGAGTTGGTGCTAGAACCAGGTGATCTCGTGTGGATCCATCTCAGGAAGGAAAGGTTTCCTAATGAGAGAAAGTCCAAGCTGATGCCGAAGGACAGACGGGCCATTCAAAGTGCTCAAGAGGATCAACAACAATGCTTATCAGATTGATCTCGAAGGTAAGTACAACATTAGCTCAACATTCAACGTTTCTGACTTGATTCCTTTTGTGGGCAGATGATCGGATTTGAGGTCAAATCCTTTTAAAGGAGGAGGGGATGGTGTGACCACCATTGGGTCAAATGCATCCTCCTAGTCAATCCCATTGCCAAGACGCCAAGGAACTAGAAGAGGAGGCTTACCAGGGAGAGGTCCAGGAGCTGATGGAGGAACTAGAACAAGTAGATCCCTATGTAGCCGACTGGATGAGTGGAGAGGAAGAGATGGATCAGAATGCAGCTCAAGATGACTTGATCTTCTCAGTTGGACCAATTACAAGATCAAAGACAAAAGCTCAGAGGCAAGCTTTGCTAGCTCTGCTTAAGCACGTGAGACAAGAGGAGGAATCGATCAAGAGTGAAGAACCAGCATGTTGGTTTAATGTGATTTCGATTTGTACTTAAATTGAACCAGCAAACCAAAGACAATTAGGATTAGGATTTTCGATTCAGAGTAGTAAACCAATTTCAATTGGGTTTTAGGGTTAAGGTTAGACAAAACCAATTTCAATTTGGTTTAGGTTTAGGGTTAGACAAAACCAAAACCATCTCGGTTTAGGTTTAGGGTAGATGTAGCTTTCTATTTAAGCAAGCACCGCAGGCAGCTTGAAACTCAATCAATAAACTCGAAATCTTTTAGCAATTGCTTGCCTAGTTCTTCTGCTTTCTCTGTTCAGCTAAAGGAACATTGATCTTCATCTAAAGGAAGGAATTCCTTGTGATCCATCAACGACAATACAAGGTAATCTTGTGTCATTGAGTTAGCAACACATCTCTGAGGCATCCCCCATCGCCAAGGAGAGCAGTCCATTATCAGATCCGAGTGCTAGTAGCCTCTTGATCAACCCTCTATCCATCCCCTTCAAGTGATCCGTGGAGAACAAGCCTATCCAGGCCGCACCAGGGAACCTTAAGTTGTTTGATAGAGAATCCAATGCCTTCTATATGCCTAGTTTTGCCTCTAACTTACTTTAAGTAAAGAAGGCCACAGTAGACCTGAATTTTCAGGTGGTTTTAGGCCTAATGATGTTGAGTTTCAGGACCTTAAGAAGGGAAGGTGATTGGAGAAGGAAACAGCAAAGATGGTTTATACCATCTCCAAAAGACTAAGCCTTCTTATCCCTCTATCTCTACTCCTTTATGCATGACCAGCACTAATCTTTGTGATATCACTACTTGGCATGCTAGACTAGGACATCCACACTCTCGTGCATTAGAACTTATATTGCCTGACATGTCATTTAGCCACTTGGAATGTGAAGCATGCATCTTAGGAAAACATTGCAAATCTGTATTTCCAACATCAGTTACTATCTATGAAAAATGTTTTGACTTAGTTCACTCTGATGTTTGGACCTCTCCATGTGTGTCTAGGGATAACCATAAGTATTTTTCCACCTTTATAGATGAAGAATCAAAATACACTTGGATTACCTTGCTGCCTCCAAGGATCGTGTGTTAGATGCATTTATGAACTTTTAATCCTATGTCACTAACCACTTTAAGCTAATGTGAAGGTACTGAGGTCAGAAAATGGAGGAGAGTATACAAGCCATCCATTCAAGAATCATTTAGCAAAACATGGCATAGTCCACCAGACAAGCTGTCCTTATACTCCTCAGGCAAAATGGAGTGGCTGAAAGAAAGAATAGGCATCTCATTGGAGGTGGCTAGATCAATGATGTTTCATTGAGATCTTTTGATATTTTATGTGATCATGGACCGGATCACTAAAGAGAGCAAGGAGAGCTTAGATGGGTCACATGATGTCACAATGCACCAGCAGCCTGGTGATGATGCCTTTGACCATTCCAGAAGGTCCCATGACCGTTCCAGAGCCAAGAAAACTTAAGTGAGACTGTTTGTAGGATTACTCACTTCACATCCACAACAAGAAGAAAGTCTTGGACAAGGTTTGATCCGAGATTTCTTGATCACCATTCAAGCTATCTCTACATCAAGCTGAGTTAGTGTTTAGGCAAGACATTTGGTGTGTGCTCTTTTTCTTGCTTTGGCTTTGTCCCACGAGGTTTTCCAGAGGAAAGTTTTTAACGAGGCCACGACTTGTTTTACAAATCACCTAGGCCCTATCTCGGCCCAAGACTAGCAGAAGTCATTTATCTTTAAGCTTATGTTATATTTTAAACTATTGTTTTCCATTTTAATGTTTTCGAAATATTAGAGAGTTTTTTCTCTGGTTTGTTTTATTTAAGGGTTTTCCCAAACCCTATTATTCTCAAGGAATCGAATATTATCAAGTCTTATTTTCTCTTGGCGGCTCTCTCTCTCTAGAAGTTGTCGAGTATCTTCTGGTGTGTCATATCCAGAGCCTTAAGGGTGTTTAACTTGGTGTGTTATATCCGAGCTAATCATCTAGGAGTATCAAGAGATCATCCTGTAAAGTTGTGGTATCTATCTTGGGGTTGATTAGAAAGAAGAGAGGAGAAGCGTTTGGGTCGACCTTGTCCGTACAAGGCCCGTACAGGCCCGTACAAGGCCTGTATGCTTTATTAGAGAGAACTGTATGCTTTATTCATCCTCAAGGGGTTTCAATATATAGAGAGGGACTACAAGGTTGATCGTAAAGCAAGGAAGAAAAGGAGTGGCAGAGTCAATCCAGCGCGCCACCTTATTTGAAAGAGAGCTTCCTGGCCAAGTAAATGGCATCAGCATCTTTGACCAGATGCTGATCCTTCCAGCACTTGACAGCCAGTTCACGCGGCTCTCCTCTTCCTTCCAACGGTTGGATAAGGTTACTTCCCCGGTAAAGTAGTCGGGTGACTTTGTTTTACCCGAATGGTAAAACTTGGTCGAGATGCTTTTGGTCGACCTTGTACGGCCTGTACGGCCTATGTACGGCCTTGTACGGACAAGGTCGACCCAAACCCTTCTCCTCTCTTCTTTCTAATCATCCCAAGATAGATACCACAACTTAACACTCCCCCTCAAGCTTGACCATATGGAACGTGTCAAGCTTGGAAGGCTATGAGATCTCCCTCATTAAAAACCTCACCAAAGAAGAAAACACTTTTTTTGGTTTAAACCCTTTGATGAGGGAAAAAGAGTAGAGACCCATAGCAGGGGATTAGCTAAGTTGGGTTAGATCAATGAGCCCAACCTCACATGGATGGACTCCATTGTCTTCTGTCTAGTTGCTTTTCTAAAACACATCGGCCAACTGATCCTCAACTCCTTGTATAGCATGGCAAGATCACTCCTAATCCAATCGTTTGCCTCACCTTGTGGCAATCAACCTCAATATGCTTGTTCTATCATGGAATACTGAGTTAGAAGCTATATGTATTGCAGCTTGGGTTATCACAATGCATAGTCATTGGTGTACACTGATCAATCTCCACATGCTTCAGGATGCCTTTGATCCACACCAGCTCATTTTGTAAGCTTCAACATTGCCCTATACCCAGCTTATGCACTGGAACAAGAGACCACCTTCTGCTTCTTGCTTTTCCAGGTAACTAGGTTCCCACCTATGAAGGTTCAATATCTAGTGGTTCACTTCCTGTCCATCATATCTCATGCCCAATCTGCATCGCAATAGCCCACCACTTCTGTGCTCCTATTGCATCCCATCCATACTCCAAGGTTTGGTGATCCGTTCAGATACTTCAGGATCCTCTCAACCGTGTGCCAATGATTCTCCTTTGGACCTTGGATGTGTTGGCTCACCTGATTCACAGCAAAGCAGATATCAGGTCGGGTAATAGTAAGATAGATCAACTTACCAACAAGCTTTCTATAAAGCTTAGGATCATGGAATGGCCGGCTATCTTCAATCTACCCCTCACAAGGAACTTTGTATCCATCCTCTAGTGGCATCTTGGTTGTCTTCCCTCCATATTTCCCTTCATCTTTCAAAAGATCAAGTGTATACTTCCTTTGGGACAAAAACAAACCTTCCTTGGATCTACATATCTCAATACCAAGGAAGTATTTCATCTCCCCCAAGTCTTTAATTTCGAATACAGCTTTGAGGAAGTCTTTAGTGGATTGAATACCTGCCATGTCACTTCCTATTATGATGATATCATCAACATACGCAAGAAGGACAACTATACCTAATGTGGTCGAGAGAGTGAACAAGGTATGGTCCAGTTCAGATTTCTTGAATCCTTTGCCATTGAGAGTAGTGCTCAACTGTTGTACCAGGCTCTAGGAGATTGTTTGAGACCATAGATTGCCATCTTGATCTGAAGCACATTTCCATTCTCCACTAAGTGTTCCAAACCTTGTTGAGAAGCTTCTATGATCCTAGAGCTTGGTAGTTATTGAAGAAGAGAAGCCAAACGGGTTTAGGAAGCATGGTGAAGGATGAAGAAGCAATATCCAAGGCGGATTCTAGTATTGAGGTGATTGGAGAGTTGGTAATGAGTTCCCACATTGTTCCAGAAGCAAGGTGGTTATCTAAGTAGAAGAAGAAGAAACCAAGACTCAGTAAGACGTGTAGTGGAGTGTGATCTGGTATGTCCGAGCACTTGAACCTAACAAGACGGTTAGGTGAAGGAGGGGGAGACCAAGATCAGTATGAAGAAAGCACAAGAGGAGTTGGTGTTGTGCTATTGAAGTGATGTTCTCTATTGCATCACATGAGGGCCATGATCAGGGTCTTTGTGTGTCCATCACACTGATGAAAACACAAAGACCCACTGGCCAATCCCTAGGCCTTGAAGGCTCTACTCTTTTCCTGATGAGGGTTTTGTCCCTAAGGAGGGTTTTCTCTCATAAGGTTTTTAATGAGGGAGTTCTTCAGGGTTTCAAGATTGACTTAGGATCTCTAGAGTCAAGCTTGAGGGGGAGTGTTGAACTGAAGAAAAGATTGAAGATGTCTAGAAGAGTTCTATGGAGCTTAAGATGCTTTGGGAAGCTCATATATGTTGGATAATGTCCAAGGAGAGTTCAGAATGATGTAGAGAAGACATGGAAGGTGTTTAGGAGATGTTTGGAGGAAGTGCAAAAATAGGGTCGACCATGTACGGATGGTACGGACTCCGTATGGACCAGTACGGACGAGGTCGACCCAAAACACTTTATATCTACCTTTGGTGAAATCTGTACGGTCTAGCCCTAATCCGTACAGTCAAGAAATGGAGACTTGTGTGGCAAGGCATGAAGAAAGTTTATGGGAACTTTAGGGCAAGAGAGAAATGGGAAAAAGAATATACTGGCCGAGATGCTTTGGGAAGCAACAAGGAAGTGTGTGTGCGCTCTCTTGACCGTTTGTGGATAAGATATCCTATCCAGCTCGTTAAAGAAAAAAAAGAAAGGCTGGCGTGAGCTGTAAAGAAAAAGAAGAAAGGCTGGCATGAGCTGTAAAGAAGGAGCAAGAACACTTTATGTATCTGGCCAAAGATATGGGAAGATACATAAAATGTGCTGTGCATTTCTGTCCAAGGCTTTCTTACAAGCTGTAAAGGCCACAAGACTGAATCCTGGTCGTCCATTTCAAACCAGAACATCCTAACCATTTACTTCTTATTTCTACTTTAGGGCATCTGATGTAATGAACTCCTATATAAGCTTAGCATACTTGTTTATAAGCTCTTCAAGCGTGAGAGAAGGCATCGCCTCTCCTCCTTCATATTAAAAAGGTTTTGGTAACCAAAAAAATAAAACTAGTGTGTTCTTGATCAGATTCCCTTCGACTATCCCTTTCTTAATCCCTAAATCTCTCTCAAAGACTCTTGTTTCTGATCATAGTTCATACTAGTAGTCATCAGATTCTTTCTTCACCAAACAAACACTCATCTCGCTTTTATTCTCACTCACACACAACCAGAGTTGCTAGATCTCTTATAAAAACTAACATGGTATCAGAGCCAGGTTCATTAGAATCTGGTTGAAGCTTCCGCATGTCCAGAGCTCTCTCCTCAACTCAAAACCAAACCTTGAAGACATGTTCATCCGTTTCTGGTCTCTTGAAGAAGAAGAAGTCCAAAGCATCAAGATGACGTGTTCTCCTTATCTTTCAAGCTGTCCTTACCAGTCCTAATGAAGAGATTTGTTGGAAGCAAAGGTGAATGGAGAGGATTAGCTACCCTCATCCAAAACGCCTTGTCCAAGAGG
This sequence comes from Moricandia arvensis, assembly GCA_905132765.1. Classification (NCBI taxonomy): domain Eukaryota; kingdom Viridiplantae; phylum Streptophyta; class Magnoliopsida; order Brassicales; family Brassicaceae; genus Moricandia; species Moricandia arvensis. The sequence goes on from CAJHQP010009570.1 coordinate 12,478, forward strand.
TCTTGTTCATCCGGTTATAGAAGAAAGCTATCAAAAAGATGGTTCCGAGAGGTCTTGAAGAAATGAGGGGTCTTTTGGGTTGGTGGTACAAGATGGTGGTCATGAACTGAAGGAGAAGGAGATGGGTGACGATCCAGACTCAAATCCTCAATAAGTCATTGCTTGAAGAATGATGAACGGCTAGGATGATCTCTGGATGGAAGGCAGTCCGTGTAGTAAAGGATGACTGGAGGAGAGGAGAAGTGAATCTGGGCCAAAAGCAGTCTCCATTCAGTATTTGAAATACTTGGCCCTTATTGCTGCTCGCCTTAGTCAAGAGACAGCCTGTCTTGTGCTGGCTTGTGGACTGAATGAGTGGATAGGAATGGCTGCGAGTATGAGCTTGGAAAGGCACCTTCCTGGTTGCTTCCTAAGGCATCTTGAAGATGCCAAAGGGATCTTTCTCCCTTGGATAACCATACTCGCCCATATCCTTGCCTTGAGACCCAAGTCTTCTCCAAAGGGGAGTGAACGGACTCCTTGGCCGTACACTTTGGTCCCTGATTTTGCACAAGCCTAAAATGGCGTGAAAGGTTGAGAAAAGTACATTCCGGGTCGACCATGTCCGTACGGTCCGTACAGCCGTACAGTACGGACGACCCAAACTTTGCACATCAACCATTTTCTTCCAAACTCTCCCAAATTCCTCTAATGCCTTCCTACTTCAGTATAAGCCCTTCTTGGACTTCTTTCTGACTCTAGACAAGCCTCTGGATACTCCTTAAGCCTTGATAAACATTTTCGTAGGACTTTCCTTAACTTTGCACTTTAGACCATCTTCATCATTTAGCTTCAGATGTTCATTTCTTCTCTTCAAGTTAACACTCCCCCTCAAGCTTGACTCTAGTGATCCTAAGTCAAGCTTGGAACCTTGAAGAGTCTCCTCATTAAAAACCTTATCAAAGAAAACCCTTTTGGGATAAAACCTTGATAAGGAAAAGAGTAAGATCTCCAAGGCCTAGGGATTGGGTGGTGAGTTCTTTGTGTCTCAACCATTGTGGTGAACACAAAGAACTCTGGATCATGGCCCTCACTGTGGTGCAAGTCTGGACCGACGCTCATTGCACACCACTAACTCTTCTTGAGCTCAATTAGCTCATCTCATACTGATCTTGGTCTCTCCCCCTTTCACCCAACTTCTTGTTGGGTTAAGTGCTCGGATTACCAAGATACAAACTCCATTGAGTACCATCTTCTTTCTCTGCCTTGGTTGCTTCTTCTTCTTGAATAACCACCAAGGACTCCATCTTCACAGATCATTGAAGCTTCTCAATACTCCCCCTCAAGCTTGACCATGTGGAACAAGTCAAGCTTGGAAGGACAGCTTCATGATCTTGATCAACACACCACTGCCCACTCCTTTCTGATCTCGCCACCTTGAATGGAATGCTGGGAGATACCTCAGCTAACTCTTCAACCACCTCACTTCAGAAGCCGCATTGTAGAGTCACCTTCTTCTTCACACAGCCAAGAGTGCTCTGACCACTCTCTTGTCTAGACTCGCCAATGTCTAAACCCGGATGGCTCCATCTTCTATTACTGGTGCAATGGTGAGGAGGAACCAGGTCTTGAACTTAGATCATCAGGTAGCTCACTCAAGTCCCCACCTCAAGCTTGAATTGAGTTTAGGTCCAAGCTTGAAAGTGAGCCTGAATGAGCATCCAAACCAGGAGCGCACCACCCCAACAGCTGCGCTTAGTTCATTGGTCCACCTCCATGTCTTCAGCTTCAAGTACCCTCAGGTCACCGGCCTCCACAAGCTTCAAAGATGACCTTCTTCTTCTTGTGTGCTTTGAACCGGGAGCTCAACAACCTTCATGGCCTGCGCTACTTATAACCGGCTACTACACCAAGAACATTCCCATTGCTCCACACAATGGATCAAGTCTTCCTCTTGTTCTGGATTGATCCTGAACAAGGACACTCCTTGTGAACCTGAAACAACACTCAAACTCCAAACAAGATAAGACACACTTGCATTGGGATCAACCCTTGACTAATCATCAAGTTTGATCACCAATGTCATAAGGTTTGCACTTAGACAATATCTCATTGTCATTAAGATCCATCTAATGCAAGCTTACTACTCTCTAAATGCAATGGATGAACTGACCAGGAACACTCACAAAGAAATTAGGCAATAAACTCATGCCTTAAAGAACCTTAGACTCAAGTCTAGGTGTCTCAACCTTAAGGCAGTAACCATGATAAACGAATGCAACAGTCTTAACCTATTCTATTCATGAAAGCAAGCCGGATTAGACACACAATCTATCATCCTAGAAAGACAACCATTTATAACAGAGACTAAGCAACATTATCATTTCCAAATACCAGACCCAATGCAATACTTTAATCAGTTTCTATTCATGTATGCAAGCAGATTCAGAACATACTATCTAATATCATGACAAGCATCATTTAGAACTGGAGCAAGCATTTAAACAACTCAAACAACCAAACGAGTCTCTTTCAACACAACCTGGAACAGATTCTAATTTTTTTACATCTAGCAATCTTTAAACACATTCTCAGGTCTCAACACATCACACACACACATTTTCAGTTCATAAAGTTCATAAAGGATCAAGCTTTAATCAAGGGAAAGAAGTTTCCTTACAATCAAGGAACTAATGTTAGTTCCTTGAACCTCCTTTGATACATGGACTGGATAAGAGCTATTGGTGTCGACCCCAACATCTCCTTCCTCCATGGACCTTCCCCTTGGACTCTCCATGTCAAAGACCCCACCTTTCTTCATACTTGAGTCGCCTCCATCAGTAACAAGGTGAAAGCTTTCACCTTTCTTGCTGATCTTTGAATAGAAACCGGGATGGACTGTTTTGATGAAGAGGGTAGCAAGTCCTCTCCATAACTTCAATATCCAAGGCTCTTCTTTCTTCTGGACGGGTATGAGAGAGTATGAGTCTTGAAGAACACTTTCTGGGCTGCGGATGAACACCTTCTTGTAGAGGTTGAACCGACAGGAAAGGAAGTGTCTTTTTAGGTTTGAATGGACATGAGAGTGAGCTTATATCTTCAGCGGATGAAGGAACCAAGTTCTGATGAACCTGGATCTGATACCATGTTAGATTTTCAGAGTATGGACTCGTGTGTGTGAAGAACAGGATGAACAATCCCCTTTGGGGCAAGAGAGAACACGAAATGGTGAAGAGAGTCGATCTGGTTCACTTAGTGTTTACTTGAACCAGAAACAGAGATTAGGAGATTAAGAGAGAGATTTGATAGATTAAGAAAGGGATAGATTAGAGAGAATCTGGAATAAGAACACTAAGCTTGATATGAAGTGGAGAGGAGAAATCCCCCTTTCTCCCTTAAGGTTTACAATCGCCACTTATGGCTTTATATAGACAATACAAGTAGCAGATTAATAAACCTAGATCCTATGGATAGAAACACTTTAAGAATGATGAATGGCTAGGATGATCTCTGGATGGAAGGCAATCCGTGTAGTAAAGGATGATTGGGGGAGATGAGAAGTTAATCTGGACCAAAAGCAGTCTCCATTCAGTATTTGAAATACTTGGCCCTTATTGCAGCTCGCCTTGGTCAAGAGACAGCCTGTCTTGTGCTGCCTTGTGGACTGAATGAGTGGACAGGAATGGCTGCGAGTATGAGCTGGGAAAGGCACCTTCCTGGTTGCTTCCAAAAGGATCTTTCTCCCTTGGATAACCATACACGCCCATATCCTTGCCTTGAGACCCAAGTCTTCTCCAAAGGGAAGTGTACGGACTCTTTGGCCGTACACTTTGGTCCCTGATTTTGCACAAGCCTAAAATGTCTTGAAAGGTTGAGAAAAGTACATTCCGATTCGACCATGTTCGTACGGTCCGTACAGTCCGTACGGCCGTACAGTACGGACGACCCGAACTTTGCACATCAACCATTTTCTTCCAAACTCTCCCAAACTCCTCTATGCCTTCCTACTTCAGTATAAGCCTTTCTTGGACTTCTTTCTGACTCTAGACAAGCCTCTGGATACTCCTTAAGCCTTGATAAACATTTCTGGAGGACTTGCCCTAACTTTGCACTTTAGACCATCTTCATCATTTAGCTTCAGATGTTCATTTCTTCTCTTCCAGTTATCATTGTGGTGTGTTGAGAAACTGAGGATTTAATAGAGATTTTTAAATGAAATTTTTTAGAATCTGTTCCTGATTGCTTAAAGTGTATTGTTTTTGGTGATTGAAAAGTAAAATGCTTGCTCCGATTAAGTTATAAGTGAACTAGGATGTTTGATAATTGTATCTGAATCTGGTTAGCTCTTGAACTTGAAACCGACTTAAAGTAATGCATTGTCTGATGTTGTGGGACGATATAAGTTCTTAGCTCCGGTTCCATTTGATGCTTGTTGTGTTTAATTGAATCTGCTTGCATATTTGGAATAAAACCGATTTAAAGTTATTGCATTCTATCTTGGTGCTGCCTTGTTAAGGAGCATGAAAAATTGCCTAAGTAGCTTGACTTGAATCTTAAAGGGATCTTGCTTGTACTTAGAGAGTGTGCTTACATAGATAAGAGCTTGCTAATGCTTTTTTCTGTCTAGTGTAGAGCTTGAGACATTGGTGATCAAACTTGATGGTAAATCAAGGCTTGATCACAATGCTATTGTGTCTGATCTTTTCTGGAGTTTGAGTGATATTTCAGGTTCACAAGAAGTGTTCTTTGTTCACCATCCATCCATGTAGAAGAGGAAGACTTTGCCCCTTGTTGAAGGCAAGGGAGAGTGGTTCTAAAGAAGATAGGCGCCACTGGTTTGATGTATCACTTAAGCTCACTTGCAAGCTTGGATCTCTAGTCTCAATCCAAGCTTGGATCTCTAGTCTCAATCCAAGCTTGAGGAGGGGACTTAAGTGAGCTATCTGGTGGTTCATGATGTCCATTGCAAGCACACTGAAGAAGCCATCTAGGTCTAGGCAGTGGCGTGTCTAGGCAAGAGATTGTTCAGAGCAGTCTTGGCTGTGAGAAGATGAAGGTTACTCTATCAATGCGGCTTCTATAGTGAGGTGGTTGAAGAGTTAGCTGAGGTTTCCACAAGCATTCCATGAATATGGTGAGAAGAGATGCGGCAATGGTGTGATGGAGTTTGTGAGGATCAAGAAGCTATCCTTCCAAGCTTGACTTGTTCCACATGGTCAAGCTTGAGGGGGAGTGTTGAGAAGCTTCTATGATCCTAGAGCTTGGTAGTTATTCAAGAAGAGAAGCCAACCGGGTTTAGGAAGCATGGTGAAGGATGAAGAAGCAATCTCCAAGGCGGCTTCTAGTGTTGAGGTGATTGGAGAGTTGGTAATGAGTTCCCACATGGTTCCAGAAGCAAGGTGGTTATCTAAGTAGAAGAAGAAGCAACCAAGACTCAGTAACACGTGTAGTGGAGTGTAATCTGGTATGTCCGAGCACTTGAACCTTACAAGACGGTTATGTGAAAGAGGGAGAGACCAAGATCAGTATGAAGAAAGCACAAGAGGAGTTGGTGTTGTGCTAGTGAAGTGATGTTCTCTATTGCATCACATGAGGGCCATGATCCAGGGTCTTTGTGAGTCCATCACACTGATGAAAACACAAAGACCCACTGGCCAATCCCTAGGCCTTGAAGGCTCTACTCTTTTCCTTATGAGGGTTTTATCCTTAAGGAGGGTTTTCTCTCATAAGGTTTTTAATGAGGGAGTTCTTCAGGGTTCCAAGATTGACTTAGGATCTCTAGAGTCAAGCTTGAGGGGGAGTGTTGAACTGAAGAAAAGATGGAAGATGTCTAGAAGAGTTCTATGGAGCTTAAGATGCTTTGGGAAGCTTATATATGTTGGGATAATGTCCAAGGAGAGTTCAGAATGATGTAGAGAAGACATGGAAGGTGTTTAGGAGATGTTTGGAGGAAGTGCAAAAATAGGGTCGACCATGTACGGATGGTACGGACTCCGTACGGACCAGTACGGACGAGGTCGACCCAAAACACTTAATATCGTTACCTTTGGGGAGTTTTTAAGGCTATGAAAAATTAGGGTGAAATCTGTACGTCTAACCCTAATCCGTACAGTCAAGAAATGGAGACTTGTGTGGGAAGGCATGAAGAAAGTTTATGGGAACTTTAGGGCAAGAGAGAAATGGGAAAAAGAATATACTGGCCGAGATGCTTTGGGAAGTAACAAGGAAGTGTGTGTGCGCTCTCTTGACCGTTTGTGGATAAGATATCCTATCCAGCTCGTCAAAGAAAATGAAGAAAGGCTGGCGTGAGCTGTAAAGAAAAAGAAGAAAGGCTGGCGTGAGCTGTAAAGAAGGAGCAAGACCACTTTATGTATCTGGCCAAAGATATGGGAAGATACATAAAGTGTGCTGGTGCATTTCTGTCCAAGGCTTTCTTACAAGCTGTAAAGGCCACAAGACTGAATCCTGGTCGTCCATTTCAAACCAAAACATCCCAACCATTTATGTCTTATTTCTACTTTAGGGCATCTGATGTAATGAACTCCTATATAAGCTTAGCATACTTGTTTGTAAGCTCTTCAAGCGTGACAGAAGGCATTGCCTCTCCTCCTTCATATTAAAAGGGTTTTGGTAACCAGAAAAATAAAACTAGTGTGTTCTTGATCAGATTCCCTTAGACTATCCCTTTCTTAATCTCTAAATCTCTCTCAAAGACTCTTGTTTCTGATCATAGTTCATACTAGTAGTCATCAGATTCTTTCTTCACCAAACAAACACTCATCTCGCTTTTATTCTCACTCACACACAACCAGAGTTGCTAGATCTCTTATAAAAACTAACAGACCTGGTGGAGGGTGCATATAAACCTCATCTTCAAGTTCTGCTTGAAGGAATGCATTCTTCACATCCATTTGCCACAGACCCCACTCAAGGTTAACCGCAAGAGACAGAATGATTCTAATAGTGTGAAGCTTTGCAACTGGTGCAAAGGTATCAATATAATCTTCTCCATAGGTTTGAGTGAAGCCTCTTGCCACTAACCTGGTTTTCTTTCTATCAATCTTCCCATTTGCCAAGTATTTGATAGTAAAAAGATCCATCTGCTGGTTACTGCCTTCTTTCCTTTTGGCAACTCACATTCATACCATGTGTCATTCTTGATCATTGCACTTGCCTCAGCGCCAACTGAATCCTTCCATTCCTTGTCTTTAACAGCTTCCTCATAGGACCTTGGTATATAACTCTCATCCAGACTGACCATAAACGAACAATGCTCTTCTGGGTACTGAGTAAATGAGCATACCACTTGAGATGGGTGAGCAACTGCTTGGGCATTATAGTATACCCTAGTGTTAACCCAATCCGATGGTGGTCTTCTTATCCTAGAACTTCTCCTCAACTGTTGTTGTTGTTCTACTTCCATTTCTTCAGGTTCTTCATCCCCTTGATGCTTAGGACTTCTCTGATCTTCTTGAGTATCACCACCTTGATCATGAGACCCTGAACTTCTATCTTCCTCTGGAGAATCATCAAACTCCTCTTGACCTGAATCAAACTCTCCACTTCTGTCAGAGCTTCCACCTTCCTGATCTTCAGTGTTTCCTCCCTCATAACCAAGGTGGGGAGACTGGTTTGCTTCAGTTGTCCCTGCTGGACCATTACCACCCGGGTTCTTGGTCCCTCCAATGCCAACACCTTCCAAGATAATCCTTAAAGTTGCTGCCTTATCTGAGGTAAGCTCCTTGAACTCGTCTTGATTCTTCTCCTCATAGTACCCTCTTTCATCTATGAACATTACATCCCTAGACACCAGAACCCTTCTTGCCACTGGATCATAACACTTGTATCCCTTCTGAGTTGTGTAGTAGCCTATAAACTTTGCCTTTGTACTCTTGGATTCTAACTTGTTCCTCATCTCTCCCCGGATCAATACATAGCACAAGCATCCGAAGACCCGTAGATACTCCACTGATGGTTTGTACTTGTTTAGGACCTCAAAGGGAGCTTGATTATGTAATACCTTTGTAGGTTTGCGGTTGATTAGATAACAAGCTGTAGCCACAGCATCACTCCAAAATCTTTTGGGAACATTGGCTTGAAAAATTAAGGACCTTGCTACTTCCATGAGATGGCGATTCTTCCTTTCAGCAACTCCATTTTGCTGAGGGGTGTAAGGGCAACTGGTCTGGTGAAGCATCCCATGTCGAGCTAAGTGATCCTTGAATGCATGACTTGTGTACTCTCCTCCATTATCTGATCTAAAAGTTTTAAACTTAGCATGATAATGGTTAGTCACATAGGATTGAAAGTTTTAAAATGCATCAAGGACCCTATCTTTATATGAATAAGTGTTAACCAGGTGTATTTAGACTTTTCATCAATGAATGTTACAAAGTACTTATGATTATCCCTAGAAATGCAAGGAGCAGTCCACACATCAGAATGAATTAAATCAAAGCACTTCTCCTAAACAGTAGATGATCTTGGAAAGACAGTTTTACAATGCTTGCCTAAATTGCAAGCTTCACACTCATTATTTTCAAAAACAACACCTGGTCTAGCATGAGGATGCCCTAGTCTAGCATGCCACAAAGCATTCTTATTTAAAGGAGAAGAAACAGTAGTAAAGGAACAATTAAAATCAGAAACAGGATCAAGCTCTTCAAGCATATATAACTCGCCCTTGGTAACTCCTTTTCCAATCATCCTTTGGCTCTCAATATCCTGAAACTCAACCTCGTTGGGACTGAATATAACCTTGCAATTCAAATCATTAGTGCATTTCTTAACCGATAACAAGTTTGAATTTAATTCAGGCATATAGAAAGCTCTTGAGTTCTTACTAAATAGTTTTAGATTTCCAACTCCTCTAATAGGAATCTTATCACCATTAGCAATCATCACATGACCATTAGCTGGTTCAATGTCTTTGATCAGATTGGTGTCACTTATCATGTGATGGGAAGCTCCTAAGTCTACTATCAATGGTTTAGATGAACTATTAGCAATGTGACACTTAGCTTCAGGACTAGAACAATTATGACTTTGGCGGTTCATTCCACTATCTATTGTTCTACCAGTTCTATCAGTCCTAGGCTCATTCACATTTTCTAGCTTACTAGCAACCATTGAAGCACCAAGAGAATACCCATTAAGATTACCAAAGGTGTTACCATTCTCCTTAATAATTTTGATGAGGGCCTCAATGTCAGACCTCCGAATGTAGTCTTGATCATTGTTCCTGCTGGTGCTTCATGTGTAGGCAACAAGAGACTTTCCTTCACTCACCTCCTTCTTATCACCATCAATTGTCTTGCTTGAACCAGCACCGTTTGACCCCTCTTAGATGTGAGCTTTGGCTTCCCTCTCCTTCATGAACTTAGCCGGCTTGAGATGTGGGTGTAGGATCCAGCACTGACTCTTCTTGTGACCATGCTTCTTGCAGTGATCACAGTTGCCA
>CAJHQP010009571.1:0-21911 GCA_905132765.1 Moricandia arvensis
CCACGCTTTACAACTGAGTTTTGGCGAGCTGAATCAAACATTGTCGACATCGCTTTGTTTTCCTGATCCACCATTGATGGCAGTTCAATGTTTCTTTAACTCCTTACCTAGCAATAAACTTTCTTCCATAAGCATCAACTCATTCCAGTTATTTCTCATCCATATTGTCATCGATCACTATCATTTAAAGCTCCTGTAACGATAGCATCAGATGGAAGATTATTTCCTGTTCAGAATTGATATGATTGTCAGCATCCATAAGAGATACAACATTTATAATGCCAAAACTAATCCTGAAAAGTTACGTTGGCATCTACTTTGTGAGATAGTAGTTGCTTCTCTTTAACACCTTCTATTAAGATAGATGGGCTTCCAACCTAAAACCAATTGGTGATAAGTAGAGTGTTCCATCTATCTTATATATTTCTAAGGATCCCTTCCAACTACCAATGTGGGACCTTTGTCCCAAATACGCCCCCTCGAGATGATGGCAAATTGAGCGTCAATCTCGGAATGTTTGGATAAGGATCGATGGGCCGACTTTGGGCTGGGATTGATAATGGATCGGGTTGGACTGTGTGGATCGTGGGCTCTGATACCATGTTAAGCTAGATGGACTTCCAACCTAAAACCAGTTGGTGATAAGTGGAGTAGTCCATCTATCTTTTATATTAATAAGGATCCCTTCCAATTACCAATGTGGAACCTTTGTCCTAATTACGCCCCCTCGAGATGATGGCTCTTTGAGCGTCAATCTCCGAATGTTTGGGGAAGGATCGATGAACCGACTTTTGGCTGGATCGATAAGCTGACTTTTGGTTGGATCGATAATGGATCGGGTTTGATTGTTTGGATTAGGCTTTGATACCTCATTAAAGTAGATGAGCTTCCAACCTAAAACCAATTGGTGATAAGTAGAGTGTTCCATCTATCTTATATATTTCTAAAGATATCTTCCAACTACCGATGTGGGACCTTTGTCCCTAATACCTTCGACATGTAAAGTATCAGTAGGTGATAATTGCAAAGATGATTGCGTAAATTATCAGCCATACGAGCTGTTTCCCCTTTTGGAATACTGTCCCTTCTCAACGCTCACAGCCTGTTATTCCTTTGTTTAGAATTCTAAACTTGATTGCGATGGCCAGAATGCATGCAATGATAATTACGAGCTGAACCTGAGAATTTATCCTTGCTCGGGCTATTAATAGTGTTTGCTTGGATGAATGAGATGATCTCTGCACCCTTGAATAATAGGATGACCGTGGAATGAGATGATCACTCTTGCTAATCCTCATCTAAGCGAAAACACAAAATGACTAGACTCTGATTTTCGTCCTTTGAGTGAAGACTCTGAGTTATGTTTAATATCAAGTTGAACACGAGAAAACACAATTTCTCTGACCAGTTGTTGAGCAGAGCGAGTTAAACCCTCCTTATCATAACCATAAATCCCTATGTCATAAAACCATTAAAAAGTTAAAGAAAATGCTGGATAGTTATCTCTTCTGCATACTTGGTGATGAACCCTAGAGAGGAGATCCTTTTGTCCCTGATTCTTTGAAGGTTGATCTGATGGTTTGGATGATAGATAATAATGGTTTTGATGGATAGAAGAAACTTCCTTGGAGTTTTTGAAGTCATTTTTCTCAAATACTTCCATCTCCAAATCTCAGGCTTATAAGCATGATCTCTGCTCTCATCCCTTGCACTCATTTGGGATGATCATGTTTATCCTGGACACTGAAAACAGAGGCTGGATATCCAGAATTACCAGTGCAAGACTTGCCCTTGTTCAGATCAAAACCCAAACTTTCTTTTCCTTGATCATGCTGCAAACGTTTCAGACCTTTATGATGCATATCAAGTAAGTGTTGTACACCAGAATGTTTCCAAGGCATGAAATACCATGGATCATATCCAAAATGTGCCCAACTTGATCAGATTCAGAACACAAATGTTTAAGTTCAAGATCATAATCATTTAGCACATGTATCACAGGTTTAGCATGAATTTCAAAAAATATGTTGTACACTAATATATCATCAAAGCTCAAAACAACATCATTCTGCAAGCATGATCCCTAGACAAACCAAGATTTTCAGTTTCAGAACATAAACTAGCAGGTTTCAAAACAAAATCAGAAACAAACTCGGTTTCAGCCCTATGTGCTTTCAGTTCCTGCAGATTTCTAGTTTTGTTAAAAACATATGCAAACAAATCACCAGTGTTCAGTTCATGTCTAGAAAAACTCAGATCAAAGTCATTTTCTCTAAAGCAAGCAAAAGAATCACAAGGTTTGCTGAAACGTAAATCATATTTTTGCAGAACAAGCTCCTAATTTGTTTTCAGTGTGATCAATGTCTTTCTTATGTTCTGTAACCTGATCAAAACTCAAAAACAAGACTAGAAACTGGTCACATTACCACATTGAAAACAATTTTGATCAGAGAGTTTATCAGGTTCAAGTTTCTTAAAAGAATGAATCATGTTATCAAAAATAGTGTCTGAAACACAAAATTCTTTTGCTCTTTCAAGACCATAACGTTTTACATCACTAGAAGAGATCATAACAAACATACCAGGCACAGAATTAACAATAAAAAGTTCCTTGCAGTGCTCTTGAGAGTCCAAAGAGAATGACTTAGCATTTGTTTCTTCTTCAATGTCTTTTGGCTGGTCCAACACTTCTTCTTGTGGCAAACTCTTTTTTTTTTGCTTCTTCTTCTGAGTTTTCTTCTAAGAACTGAGATACTGAAACAAGACTACTCGGATGCACCGGTTCAAAAGAGGTTAGTTTATCACAAGAAATACTGATAGCAAGTTCAGATTGAGGAGAGAAAATAGATAACTCATTTTTTGCCTAAGGTTCTTTTATTACCTTCGATGGCTCTGTTTTCAGTTCTTGGACAATCTGCTCCTTCTTGCTACAACCATTTGGATCAGCAACACCTGAGGAAGGTCGTGAGGTTTGTCTCCTTTTCTGGTCTGTTACAAAATCTTGCATAACTTGTTGTGCAATCTTTTTGAAATCATCTTGAAATTGTTGGCTGTCCAAATAATCAAGTGATGCTGGTTGTTTCAGAGACTTCTTTATGGGAACACGACCATAGCAAGCTCATGTATCTTCTATGGAATGTCTAGGACGTTCTCTGCTCCTCCTAGTTGGTTCCCCTTGCCTCACTGGTCGTGCCTTTTCCTGCACAGAATCAGAATGGTTAAAAACCGATTTTTCTATTGTCATCAAATTCTGTCTTTTTTCCAGCAAACTCTTTGTGGCAGAACTTAATTGATCATGATTTTTTCTCCTCCTGTTAAACCTTTCCAATGACATCCTAGAATGTATGATTTCCTGCTCATAGCCAGACTCATCAATAGCATAAGAATCTCTTTTTCTCATAGATTTTTCTCTTCTCTCCAATGCTTCTTTTGTTGCAGAGTTGAACTAGTTATAATCTAATTCTTTTTCAGGACGTCTCCTTCTGCCATTGATTTCTCCAGACATGGCTTCATGTTAAGAAACTCAATAAGGAAAATTAGCACAATAACAGACAGCCGAAGCCTTATGGGCCTGTTTCATGCCAAATTCGACCAGCCTTTTCTTCAGTCCATTTAAAGCTCATTCTCACCAATTATACCAAGAGGAAGTCACCAAGAAAGTCTTGGTCGTGGCATGCCAAAAGTCATTCAACAAAAACCTTATTCTGGTCCAAAATCAAGTCTACATTCCTAGTTTCTAAGTTTCTTATTTTCTGCACTTATCTTTTTGTTTCCACATATTTTGTAACCTATATAAGTGTAGGCACGACCAGAATAATAAGCATTCACCTTTTTATCAAAATCTCTCTAAAATATAAATTTGAAATAAAGTGAAGAAAAAACAGTTCAAAAGCACCAATCCGATAGAATCACTCTTGCTCGCCAATCTCACCTAGAAGGGGGGAAGAAAGAGGGGTGAGCGACAGGGGAGTCACTCAGTGAGGTATGAGATGCTAGACATTCAAACCACTGACTAAGTAAATAGAACTCCCACTATGAAAGTTTAGCTCTATCAAGAACAAACACGACGCCTAACGCATCTGACAGCGTGCAGGTTAAGGTCTACATTCTTAAATATGCAATCTACCAAATTAACCCTACGAACTACTATTGTCAAGTGAAGTCAAATTGCAGTACTTAGGGATCAAATCCTAAGAGAGCGAGGGCACACTGTAGATTTATTATGATTCTAATGGCTAAGCTAGGCAAACTATAAATAGTGTTTTCAGTTTTAAGTTTATTGGGAATAGGAAATTATCTAAAATACTAAGTGAATGAAAGTATGGAAAATCGATAGATCTATGGTTTATAGCAAGTGAATTATAATGGATAGGATGCAGTGAATTATTAATATGCGAGAACAATAATATTAACAACTCCGACCTCCTCTTGTCCCAACTCTCCTATGTGGACAGAGATGTACCGTCGATCGACGGCTAAGGCCTAGTGTCGATCGCGCTGATCGGATAGGATTTTCGTCCACTATGTTAATTAAACGAGCTTTCGTATGTATCTCACAACCTAGCTCAATGGAATCAATTCTGGCACATAAACCTACTCTCGTAGTTGTCCATGTCCTAAGCTCAGGTTTCTAGTTAGCTACTCCAGAACGCAAGTATTAAACACAATTCCAAAGATTTATATTACTTCATCCTAGCAATCCTATTTTGGGGCTAATTCATCAGTATCATTAATAAGCCTAAATCTAACAAGTCAATTACTCCGACATGATCAAAGAAAAAATGATGAACTGAATAATATAATGCATAAAATAAATAACGGGGTTCAAATACAAATCTCTGAAGGAGTTCAGATCTTCTCCCTAAACTACTAATGCAAGAAAACTAATAGCTTTAAAGTAAATATTTCTCCTCTGAAACTTGGTCTCATGTTGTCTCTCTTCTGCTAAATAATGGCAGAACCATATAAGCTAGGTCGAAACTCGTCCATGGTCATTCTTGTAATTTGCCTTGCCTTGGGCATGAAGTCAGCCAATACTCTGTGAGTGGGCCGTCGATCGACAGCAAGGATTCTCTGTCGGTCGATTGTCATGCTTGACTTCGATTTGTACTTAGCTTAAGGTGAACAACTACTGGATATCTCTTCTTAATGTTGTAGCAAGCTCCATAATCTCCTTAATGCTCCGGAACGTACCTGGACCTGAAAATACTCTAACCAGACTCCATACGTATATAAAGACTCTAAATATGCCTGATATCTTAGCTTAAAAGTGATAAATATCAGGCCATATCAACTGCTCCAGACTTAACCTTTTGCTTGTCTTCAAGCAAAACAAAGGTAGCCTAGGAAAGAGGTTTGAAAAGCAGGGACTCACATAATGTATAAATACTACTATTAGAGGTATCAACTGGACGGGTCGTCCATGGGCTAACCCAGTCCAATTTATTTTGGGCGGGCTATGGACGCGCCCAATTAAGAAATGGTCCAGTTGGACAAAAGACCAATTGGTCCATGGTCCAACTAGGAAAAGACCAAATGTATAATGGGTGTCCATGGGCCTCCTAAAAACATACATTTATGATTTTGAGAAAAACATAGTTTATAAATTCAGTGAAAAAATAAATTTTCAACGGAAAATCAGATTGTTTATGAGATTGACAGAAAATGTGATTTTCTGATTTTGGTGGAAAAACTTAATTTCTCGGTTTTGGTGGGAAAATTAAATTCTCGGGTTTGTTAGAAAAACTTAATTTCTTGGTTTTGACGGAAAAACTTAATTTCTCGGTTTTGGGGGGGGGGGGGAACGTGATTTCTTGGATTTGGTGGGAAAACATGAGTTCTTGGATTTGAAGGGAAAACATGATTTCTCGGTTTGGCGGAAAACTTAATTTCTCGATTTGGACGAGAAAACTTAATTTCTCTGTTTTGGAGGGAAAACCTCATTTCTTGTATTTAGTGGGAAAACTTTTTTTCACGGAAAAATGTGATTTCTCGGTTTTGGCAGGAAATTTCTATTTCTCGGTATTGGCGAGAAAACATAATTTATCAGTTTAACGGGAAAACGTGATTTCTCGGTTTTAGCGGGAAAACGTGTTTTTTTTTGGCAGAAAAACTTAACTTTTTGGTTTTGGCCAGAAAACATGATCTCTCGGTTTTGACAGAAAAACGTAGTTTCTCGGTTCGTCGAGAAAATATGTTTTAGCGAAAAAATGTAATTTCTTGGTTTTAAAGAAAAAATTGTAGTTTTTTTAATAATTAAAAATAATTATAATTACTATTGGGTGTCCATGGGCATGCCCATATGAACATGGTCTCTATTGGTTATGGACACTTGTTTGGAGCGTTGTCCAATAGAGACCACCCATCACTGCCCAAAAAGTGAAATGGTCCAATTGGTTAAGCCCATTTGTTTTTGGGCTCTAGACGGACCATTTGACACCTCTTTCTATTATCACCCCTACTATCTCACAACCACATCAAATAATGCTAATCAAAGAGAAAATCTATATGCCCTATCCTAGTATAACAAGCAAATCCATTTTTTCAACAACCCAACAAATACTAATTTGACTCACCGCTCTACTTATCTCATTTCTTTGCGTAAAAATAAAGTGCAGGCACTACCTTGGGAGTATCGATCAAAGGACACATGGACTAATCTCTTGCAAATATGTATAAATAGATTTAAAATTTTTCCTGATCTCTTTCTTCCCTCTTTTCTCTCGGAATGTTTTTAAATCTCAAATTAAATGGACAATGATGCTGATAAAGTCTATCTTGCCATCTTATTTTCGATTTTTTTTTAACAAAGTTGTAGGCGAATAGTGGGGTCAATGGTAATGTATATATCCCTCACTTCCAACAATGTGTGATCATTCATTTTTGCATTAGGATAATGGGATCATAGATAATTAACCTACCCCTCTTCATCTTTAAGGAAATCATCTCAATCTTTTTCACCTTTTTAGAGGCTTAAAAGAGAGAGAGAGAAGGGAATCAGAAGCACACAAACTTGTACCTTACAACCTTGCAGAAGGAATCCGATCCGATGTATACCAAGCCCAAAGCAAGCAATATAGTCAGTATTAGGTTGGAGATCAGTTTTGGGTTCCTTCAAACTTTCTTAGTAAGTGCGATCTAATGGCAGGATAATCCACTTTGTCATCTCTAGCAATCTATGCAATCAACAAGTATAAAAGCGGTGCTATAGTGTAGTTAGTCAATAAATAAGTTCTGATCATAATCTTCTTTTTGACTTAATAATTTTTTCTGAAAACAACCTAGGTAAATAAAACAAATAAAAAATCAAAATAAATAAAAGCATCAGCAAACTCCCCCAAACTTAAATAACATTTTCCCCAGTGTTATCTTGTTCAGTTCGGTTAAGGGAAAAACTTAAATCATAAGTAAAAGTTAGAGAGAAAGTCGAAGTTACGAAACTCCATAATTTAAGGAAAGTACCGGACTAGAAGAACGTGATTAAGTTAAGGAAAGTATGATTTGGCTTTGGCCGTTATGGACCTTCGGGTCACAGGTTGGCTTTGGCCACAGGTTTGGCTACGGCCGTAATGGACCAACGGGTCACAGATTTGTCTTCGGCCTCAGGTACGGCTACGGCCGCAGGTTGGCTACGGCCATAGGTTGGCTTCGGCCAAAGTCTGATGGACCTTCGGGTCAAAATGTTAGGAAATGTTAAAGTAAAGGAATGATAGAACCGGATGTTAGGTTGTTTGTTTGGATGCATGAAAATGGATAAGTAATAGGATAAATGGCTAAGTAAGAAATGATGGAAAACAAAATGCTAAGTTGATAGAATGGGACTGCTAGCTTGGAATGGGGAATTTGATTGATTGATTATTGGACTGTAGTGGGCGGTATTGAGCGTCCTCACTTAGTACTTTTATGTGCTCATGCCTCCTTTTGTGATGCAGGTGACGAGTAGTTGTTTGGATCGGAGCTTAGGACGATGAAGACCATCGGGATGGGGTATTCAGTATTGGATTGTAATGGAATTTTTCATGGGAATTCTTACGAATATTATTTCATATGTTTATGATATATATATTTACTTGGATTTATTATTAAAACTGAAGTATTTAATGAAAGATTTCCAAATTATTTTTGCTTAGAATTTTTCTTACGACTTCGCAAAGATTTTGGGTTGGGGTGTTTCAGAACTCCTTTGGTTTTGTTTTTAATTTTTTATATCTCGTATATTCATCTATGGTTTATCTGGCAACAATCATGCCTAAATATATCCATTGGTAGCTTTAGTTTTTTTAGGGTATTGATGCTCTTCTAAAGTTATAGAATTGCTAGGGTGATTTATAAGTTCCTTCACAAAATTGATCTCCTTGCTTGTGTTCTAAAGTAGCTAACTGGAACCCTGATCTTAGGATTATAAACTACTACGAAAGTAGGTTCTTTAACATATATTAATCTTGATGAGCTAGGTTTTAGGTGCATCGACAGTTGGTCTAGGGTTTAGTTGAACATTATATATTTGAACATTAATCTTTGTCTAAGGAAGTGTCAATCGAAACTCATCCTTGGTATCGACTGATACTCTTCCTGAATTCGCATATGAGAGTTCAAATCACAAGATTTAGACATCTGATAAGAAATTGTATCAGAAGATGGATTACCTGCTTATTAAATTTGAGTTCTAGAATTAAACTTAATTAAACACATAGCATCCTTGATTTGTGTGTTTGAATCTCTTGATTGATAAATCCCTAGATCTAGCGTATCTTCCTTATCATTTATAATTGTTCTATTACATCGATTATTTTTTGTTTTAATATTGTTACCTAGCCAGATCTGAAACTAAGTTTGTTGTGTGAAAGAGAGATTCTTTGTGGATTTAATCCTCAAGTACTACATC
The DNA here is from genome assembly GCA_905132765.1 of Moricandia arvensis. Lineage (NCBI taxonomy): Eukaryota > Viridiplantae > Streptophyta > Magnoliopsida > Brassicales > Brassicaceae > Moricandia > Moricandia arvensis. Next base: position 8,885 of record CAJHQP010009571.1, read on the forward strand.
AAATGTCTTATTTGAGAGAGTAGGTTGAAGGTAATTTGAGAACATCAAATTTGGCGCGCCTGACGAGGACTCTGATCCCCATTATACTAGGTATAGGATATCATCTGGGTTTTTTATTTTTAGCTTACTAACATAATTTTTTTCTTATGTTTAAGGTACAAAGTTTTTCGTACTAGGAAACGATAAGAAGAGGATTTTTTTAGTTTTTGAAAGAAAGAGCCTGCTGATTCATGCACGATCCGTAAGTCTACGAGGGAAGTAGCGATTAATACCCTCCAGGCAGCAGCAATCGACAGCATAAAGACACAAGTATCGATCGAAGCCAACACCTCGTTATCGATCGACACTACTTGCGCGAAGACATAGAATGTTAGAATACTCATACTGAGTTTTTATGAGAATGGGATCTTACCAGATGAAGAAGGTTTCCCTTGCAGCAGTGCAGGGCAATTGATTCATGCACATGGTGCTGTATTCCCTGATGTAATTGATGTTTCTTAGATGAATGACTTTAATCTAAGCCGTGAATTATATGATTGAGCAGGTCAGGACACTTTTAGGGTCTTCCTCATGAGATCATATGAACACATCAGAGAACTTGAGGATCAAGTCTCAGAGAGAGAGAGAGCAGCATGAAGTATATGCCTACCACATACTCTGCAAGTTTTTCCCTACTCACTCTCTACGGACGCATTTAGCTGGTTCATTTAACTGCACCCAGGATCTCTAACCTGTTGGGAGGACATTCAAAGAGCCTTCCTCTAAGAATTTGATGATGATGCTGCAGAAGCTTGAGAAAGGAATATTAATGATAAGTGGGATATGATCCTTGAAGGTTGGAATCGACAAACGTTACTGTCACCCGCTCGTCATCAAGCTCGTTATCAGAGATCTTGAAGTCGCCAGAATCTTCTTAGATACGAGAAGCACTGTCGACGTCATCTTTCCGCAGAACCTCCAAAGGATGAACATCGATTTACGAAGACATACTAACGCGAAGCCACTAAACGGTTTCACTTGCACAACATCAATGACTCTCATATCGCTTAAGCTCTCTGTTCTGGCCAAAGGTATCATAAAGATATTCGACTTCTCTGTCCCAGCCATCTATGATGTTATCATGGGAACGCCTTGGATAAACTCCATGAAGGTCGTCCCTTCCACTTATTCATCTCTGCATCAACTTTCCAACTCCTAACGGAACTAAAAAATCTAGGGATGCCAAAAGCAGCCGCAACTCTATTTCCTAGGTGAACATAAGCTGTGGAAAAAATCACAACTACCTCCATGGTGAATCCTAAAAACACAAAGATAACTCAACCTTCGACTGAAACACACTTCGGAAAATAAGACCCAGCATCATCAACTCAACCAATGGCCCCGAGCAAAGAAGGACAGCAAGCTCTCAATCCCAACACTCAAGAACAATAGGATAAGACAATTCTGTAAGATGTGTTTGATCCAGTAACTGTCACTGTAACACCCCCGAACCGTCCTACACATATGGTCGACAAACAGACCAACAATCAAACAAGAACATGACCGATAGACTGACCAACACCCAGGAATAGATATGAAATGAGCCAAACGGCAAGCCAACTATTAAACAAGAACATGACTGACTGTCCAACCCAACACCATGGTCTGGAAGAGCTACGTGACGGGCCAGGGACAATCCGGTCAGAGTCATAGAACTTACTACGCGACCTAGACCAGTTCATCACTAACTCGTCCTGTGAAATCATGGCCTTAAAGATTTGCAACCCATTACCAAGAGTTAGCGTCTCCGTTAGATGAAGGCCTAAAGCTTTTCAACCCGTACCAAAACCTAACGTTGTGTTAGACCGGACTAGTCAAAACCAGAGTACTCATGAAGTGCATATAAACAATTGCTTCATTAATTCAAGAAATATCCATACGATGTAATAAGTCAAGACTGGGTTCGGTCTAATGCCAAATCGAGTCAACACAACACAAATCAAAATACCGCTTACAAAAAGCAGAAAATCTACTCCGGCGGTCCTAACATCCAGCACCAAGCTACCCTACTAGCTGCAACTTAATAGAATGCTTCAGACGCAAGTTAGTCAACAACTAACCCAAAAAATACTAATTAACAACCAAAACGCAATGTTACCCAATCAACCTAATCACAATACTAACCAGCAACCTAACAATTAAACAGAACATGACCGACATAATGACCAACACCCAGGGTAAGAGATGAAATGAGCCAAACGGCCCGCCAACAATCAAACATCAACATGAACTGCTCATCCAACCCAACACCATGGTCCGAAAGCCGATACGTGACGGGCTAGTGACAATCCGGTCAGGGGTCCATAGAACTTACTACGCGACCTAGACCAGTTCATCCACTAATCATCCCGCTAAATCATGGCTTAAGGCTTTTACAACTCGTACCTAGAGTTAGCATTTCCGTTAGATTCAAGGCCTAAGGCTTTTTAACCCGTACCAAACCTAACGTTATGTTGACCAGACTAGTCAAGATACCAGAGTATTCATGAAGCGAATATAAATAAATTATTTTATTAATTCAAGAAATAACCATTACAATGTAATAATTCAAGACTAGGCCCGGCCTAATGCCAAATCAAGTCAACACAACACAAATAAAATACCATTTACAAAAGGCATTACTCCGGTGGGCCAAACTTCCAGCACCAAGCTATTCATATCATCCTTACTAAAACTACTACAAAAAGGACAATTGAGTTGGGTGCATAACCTAATGTTAGTCAGTGATCTGGCGGCCTCTACCCGCAACCTAGTAAATAACCCAGGCAACCCAAATAACAATCAATGTAACCCTAGCATGCAAACAGAGCTAAGGCTACTTAATCAAACCTAGTTAATCATATCTATTCTTGTGTTCAGTACTCATGTAGTGTTAGACACTTAGACTATACAAGTATGCTAACCGTTCGACAAAAAATCAGAGAACATGATCGCCAATCAATGTTACCGCATAGCTTTCAGTATCTACCACCCTTTCAATGCAATCGCTCAAGCAATATCACAGCCAACATCGGGTCTCCACCAACAAAACAGACACCAAGACTAATCCGGTACCTGAGCCGAATTAGGTCTTAATGTTAAAAACATGCAAGAAAATCAATCACTAATATTAAACAATAATAAGATATTAACTAACACGACTCACTATTTAACTACGTAACACCGTATATCAGTGTTACACTAACTCGAGTTTCCATAACCTTTACTAAACACGACACACTAACCTGGGCCCTGGTGACTTTGTTTTCCTCCCCTACATTGGCAATATTCTATTTCCCTGCCACAAAGAGCTAGAAGAAGGAACTTAAAGTGACTGCAGCCCACAATCATTCGAGTCACCGCGCGATAGCCCACAGTCATTCGGAGTCACTGCCGGATGTTACACTGTCGTGTAACACTCAGCCCTAGGCCATGACCCTGTCTCTCTGACTCTTCCGATCCAGCAAATAGGGGTTTCCTGAACCGCTGGGTACAGAGGTTGAGGAAATACATTCACCTCTAAACCATGCCTAGCATGGGTGGGTTACGCACATTGCTATCAGCAACATACAATCAAACACAAACCACAATCCAGAACCTACCTAAGGCTAAATTTTCCAGATCCTAAACAAAACTCTCGACTGAATAAAAATAACAATAGTATTAGTTAGTCTGGCCTATTATGTTCTAAGACCCTTAGTACCAACATCTAAAGAAATAAACAACCAATATCATAACTAAACAACTCAACAGTTAGTCACTCCCTTACCAAGTGCTGACTAACCTCAATCAACAAGATTAATTAAACAAACATGCATTTAACTAATCTATCATATCAACCAACTCTCAACAAAACCGTTACCCAGATAGTTCAGCCTCCTGCTACGAAACTATTTTAAAGAAAACGTGAACCTACACTTAACCATATCAACTCAGTCTTAATTCCCATTTCATCTCAGCTTAGCCCGTGCTAAACTGAGTCTGGTTTAATAAATTAACCCTAAGGACTCTATCATGCAATAATTTCCTTCCACGATTATAAAACACATACACCTTATTAACATGTATCCTTGCAAATTTAATCAATAAACTCGAGCGACATCACACCATATAAATCGTAACAATTTTTGTAATTAAATAAACAGTCATCAATACATATTTGGACAACCTAAAAACACTCTTACATTATTAATGTTAAGCTCTCAACCCCGAAGTTTAGGTTCTAGAATGACGATATACCTCCTGCTTTTTACTTTGTGAAAGAACAGTTTTGGTAGGTTGTGACCATAGTATCTACTCTGATAAAAGCTCATTTAAGTTGCCATACGCTGCTCTCAGCACGAACTCTTAAACGTCGTGCATACGTGGACAATGGCCATCTCGATGGTAAAGATCTTATACGAATCTAACTCGCGAATAATTTCCATCAAGTTCCTAAATTGGGTTTCGCGAAATATTGCCAATAGATGAGTAATATCACGTACTATAAAGAAATATCCCAATAAATATTTTGGTGTTTAGGCACTTTCGAGACTAATAATGTTGTTCCGAAGAGATGATCTCTGATATATTATCTCGATCTCATCAACAATTACACTAGTGGACTAATTGTCGAAGACATTCGCGTACTCCTATAGAACGCTGGGACAGTGTAATCACGCGTTTGAATCGATAGAACATACGCAAATGTCGGAATATTTGAAAAGTTAGTCATCGCACCTCCCTCTAAAAGATCCAGGGTGTAGACCATTAATGGTCTCATTCAGAACATGTATATGCATCTAGGCTTGAGTTCCTTTCATTCCTGTTTCTTAAAGAAAAACACACTAAACATTAGTTTCGCAATGTGACATATGCTTACGTAATGAAATGTTATCGATAAAGAGTCTAGTCGTAGACCTCTGCCTCCTTTAACCTCGGCGTGTTAATGCAGTACTGAATATGCTTGAATTTATATAATGGTAAAATAATAAATATAAATACACCAAAATACTTATAGATACCAAATGTGCGATGGACACATGGATGTTTCGTGTGGTTAGGCGAGACACTATTCTTAGAATGTGCGGTGTTTATGCCTATGTCCCCAGGTACAACCCAGACTCTGGGGACTGATTCGCTTCGCATCGAATCAATGTCTGAGGAATCTTCCCAGCTATGTGTTCCACTGGATACTTTGTCGACCATTTTTTGTGTTGTACTCTCGGACAACAAAATAAGTGAAAATTACTACTAATATTCTAAGTGGAGGAGTTAATTTTGTTGTTGTTTGAATTTTTGTCCGGAATGGGTTATAAGCTAACGCCTTTTATATAGAAAAATATGGACGCACAGTTCATTTTTCAATAATAATGAAACTTCCATGGTGCACTAATGGAGACATTCAATTGCTTGTCAATTATTATGTGATTTATCACTGGATTTTAGCAAGTAGAATTGAAGATTAAAAATAGTATGGTATGGACTTCGAACCAATAATATATAAAATGGATTTCCTTTTTATTTATATTCAATTAAGATCAATATATTTGGTATGATATATGTTAATGAGATGAAGATCAAATCAGCCAAATCAATCATATCCATGTGTATATTTGCTACTTTGTTACGTTTCTTCATCAACAACATTGGACTCCATCTTCTATTTAAATAACTTATTTTTGAGCATATGATTTGTTATTTGATCTATGTTTAAATATTAGTTGTCCTATATGACAACTAAAGAGTGTAAATATGTGTTGTGTTTTTTACTTAAACCTGATAGAGTTTCTCAGACTTCTGTTGTCAGTCTGGTCTGCCTTTTTGTTTACTTTAGGAATTTGAGTCCCCTGCTTAGAGAAAGAAGACCAGAGAAGCAGCCAATAAACTGTATAGTCGATTGACACTTGCGGCTCTTTCGGTTTGCTTGCCTTAGCAGCTAATCTCTCTTCATGACCCTATTACTTTTTTTTTGAAAGATCTAATTTCTCTCTCTTCTTACGAAAAAACCTTTTGTATACAGACTTTTTCTGTTCTTTTTTACAACATATTTCCTCATTAGTGCAATTAAACTTAACCATTCTACTTCAATTTATCACTCCAAACCAAAATTTCCATTGCCTTTCCATATTTTACCACCTGTTCTTCTTTACTTTAGGAACGTGATTCTATTTCCGAACTCATTGTCTTAAAATTATAATTTATATGGGACCTAACTCTCATATTTATTTACCATAACCTACTTTATTCTTCTTACTCTTTAATGAAATATCTATTTACTTAATATGATTTTCCATTTTCCATAATATTAACTAAAATAAACTTAAAAAGAAGAAAAAGAAGTGTGGGTTCATTTCATCTGTCAAACATCGACTGAATCTGGTGGGGAGCGACTTTTCTTATTTGTGTATTTAGTCCTTAGATTTTTTTCCTCTTTATTTGTCCAACTTCTATTACCAGATATTTTTTCTGATTTTCAGCTCAACTTTTTTATTATGCATACTTTAACTATTAGTACAAATGGACATATTAATTATAATAAATTCACCTAATACGATTAAAAATTCTTACATAAGCTACAACTAAAATGCTATAGTAAATATCATGAATTGCTAAAGTGAGCGGGATAGAAGAGGATTACATCATTATACTAAACATTAATAAACTCATTATTACTGATTATGTAATATTGGTTATAACTGGTATACAGGGTTTCATTTATAGTACCAGACATGTTATTAACTATACTATTGGTTTAAACTTTTTTCCTTATAGAAATTTAAAATTCATGGTTTTTTCATATTATGGACAATCATTTGACCAAACTGTGTGCTGTGTTTTATAATGTGTCTCTCAATATTTTAATTTTTTAATATTTTTTCATTCTTACACTATTTTCGATAGTTTCTTATTGTCCCTTCTATTAGGTTTGTTTACTTGTTTGTCACACTTGTATTTGTTAAAAAACATTACATACAATTACAATTACCAAAATTAAATATTCTTGTTATATGTGATATCAGATAGGTAACTTAGAGTAGATTACAACTGGATTATTATTTTATTTTTTAATTGTGTACATTAAGTTTTAATATTCACTATCTAATAAAGTCAATAGTACAAACCTCTGTCCAACCCAAATTGGATCACAACTACGTGTTATTCAAGAAAGTAGTTTTACCAGTTTTTTAACGAGTAATAGCTATTTTTCTTGTAGTAAGTATACTGTTTTATTATTTATGCCAAATCCATTTATCTACTTTTTTGTGTCTTTTAGCTTTCTATTTTCTTGATGGATGTATATTTCTTTTTGATAAATGGAAATACTTTTCCAGTCTGTTTAATGTCTATATAAAATCATTAAAATGATTGGTATGTTCATTCTCTTCATATTAATAATTATGTAATTTTCACCATGTTCTTATTTCGCTCTATGTGTGTAATTGTTCTTCAGATTTTATCTCTTTATACTTCATATAAGTCCACCTCAATGTTGTGGCTGAGAAGTGTTTGTAATCTGAGTGAACATAGAATAGATAGCTTTTGAATTTAAATTCAAATACAACTAACATTGGTTATGTCATTTTTATTCGAAACTTGTACTATCTCATAGTTAACCAGTGCACCTAAGTTGGACAGTTATTGTCATTGTACAACACCAATCTGAAGGCATATACTCACTTTCAATATCGTGAGGGTTCTTACTCATTTTTGCAGTTTTCTCTGTTTAATCTTCTCTATACTGCACTTTTCGCCCTACATACAACTTGTACAACTATACAACTAATTAAAAATCTATTATCCTACATAAATATTTAGAAAACAATTCAGGTTTGACAACTGGCATGCGAGGAAATATTAGTATAGCATGTTATTTGTTATAAATATATTCCTCTTCTACTGTCATTTACATGGAAAAAAAACAAGATAACCATATTACGTTGCAGAGCTCTGTACCTTGTTGTACAGTTTCGTTTTATATGCCCTTTATATGCTATACTCATCTAGTGTATATACCGGTATTAGAAAACATATCCGAATGTTATATAGCTTTTTCCGGCTTTCTCAAGCTGCCTTCTTCGGTCTTCGATTAGGCAAAAAAGAGTGAATATGATTTTTTTTCTAAATAGCTTAAACTTAGTAAAACCAAAAATGTTATCCCAGAATTAAAGATTATAGAAAAATAATATTTGATATTCAGTACTCTTTGGATCGCAGTACGCATAACTGGCCAGTGAGAATAAGACCACTGCTTTTCGATTGGTCATCTTGCCATTTTCACTCATTCTCAATACTCGACATATTGCGTAGCTGTTGAAAATAGTAAACTATCCTCTGAAAACTCACACTATGACACATGGTCTATTCGTACTCGTTTTACATCTTTATAATCTGCCTTATGTATTTTTCTTGCTGAGTGTGCAGTCGAGGTGATCATATACGTGGTTTCGTGTCTATGCTTTTTTGCTCGTGGTATTTTAATAGTGTGTGAACTATGTCTGTAGTATCTCGTGGATACTAGAGTTGGAGAAATAAAATAAATAAACTGGGTTGGGGTAAGAGTTAAGGGTGATGTGATGGTCGCTCTCAGGTATCGAGTAGCACTGGAAGTTTGGGTTTCGTTTAATGCTCAAATGACCTATGGCTGCTTCTCGTTCTTTCCCATGTCTGTGATTTTTCAGAATAAATGATGAAATGCTCGATTTGAATAAATGAGAAGAAATCGACTGAGGATGATAATACGAATTGATCGATTTCGGATATAGAACAAGAACAAGAATATTACTTCTTGCGTTATAAGATGAGAACAACAAATTGAGATTGTGGAGGTGAAAAAGTTGTGTTTTAGTTTAGGGGTGTTAGGGCTAACGGGCGTCGGTTCGTAGGAGTCAGAAACGGGGTCTTGGTTCAGAAACAGGGTCGGATTTTGGGGTAGGATAAGTAGTGACACTATTTGTAAATGTTAATCTTCTAGTTTTTAGTTATTATCTTATTTTTTTTAGAATTTAATTTAAAATATATAATTTTATGAGAGGGTCATTCAGAAATTATTTGGAACAGAACTGGTCATTAGAGATGTTAGATCCCAATTAGACGAGAGCTGTTTGAGATGGTCTCACCCATTCTTTTATTTTTCTCTTGCATATTGCATAAACCACTGCTTGGAAGCAATACGCAATAAAATGTCAATCTTTTCTCTTCGAAATCCATTTTCATGAACTTACGTCTTTTCGAGAGCCATTGGAAATAATTCTCTAGTTACCCGCAAATTCCTAACGTACCCACACCAAACTTCTTGTGAGTTATGAACACTGTCGAAAGAAAGCAAATGATCTCTGAGATATTCATGTTCAATTTGCCGAGCCAGCAGGGGATCATAGGCCTGGCAGTTCCATCATGACTATTCGTGATTTGCTTATGATAATCGCAGACCACTTTGTTACAGGTCACAGCCTTTTTATCTGTAGTATTCCAAACCGGAAAGGACCAAACTGTTATTATAGTTTTATTGCTATAGGTACTCCAAACTGAAGCAAGTAATAGCAAATCAAGTACCAAAGACTCATTGCTAATGTTTATTCAGAGACCAGAAATTCGCCAAAATAGATAAGTTATAGTCCACTTTGAAATCACACTATCAAAAAAGTATATTAATATTTGGCGTTTTACCTTTAATGGTATTGTTTGGTTTGGTGCTTAAGCTGGCTGAGATTTGTTCTTTATATTTCTTTTATAAATATTTAAAAAATTAACTTAAGCTATTTTTTATCAACGAAAACTCAAATCTGGTATTTTTACAAATAGTGATTTCTTAAGTAAATTTACAAAGTAGTATCATTAAAGTGATAATGATTTTTCCTTTTACTTCAGTATAGTTTCCGTAAGAAAAGGTTAAGTAATAGCTTCAATCGGTTTAAAGAAATATATTTTGTTCATATATCAATTTTCTTGCCGTTTTACAATTTTAGTATTTTTCAAGCTGTTAATAATATATACTCAGCAATATAAACTGTTAATCAATAAGATCACAAAAACTACAATAAATTTTAATGTTAGAGCTCTTCTACCACTTCACTTTATGTATTAGGGAATATTTGACAAAGAGCTATGTGTTCGTTCGTTAGTAAACATTCTAAGACCTATACCGTTTCAATTGAGAAACTTTCCTTTTTGAAGGTCTTGAACATTTTGTAAAGTAACCCTTATCTTTTGCAGGGTGTGTTTAAGAGTAGAATTAAAAGAATTGTCTGTTGTTCATATATAACTCAATATTATATTTCAATGATTCCATATTTTTCTTCTTAATTTGTTTTTTATTAAGATATCTTTGTTATATTTATTGTAATATATGGAATTATAATTTTAAGTATTAATTGATGAAGTGTTTACTGATATTTGATTGTTTTAAAAGTTATGATAAAGTGTTACGTCACGGATAGAATTTTAATATGATTTTAATATATTTTAATTATGTCTATGAGAGTGCCGAAATACAACATTTTAACACAGAGAAGTACGCAAGAAAAAACTACTCTCTTGAAGAATTACAGATCTGCATGAACCTAAATAAATTATATTCATGAGCCTATGCAAAACCTAGCTTTCATCCCCCCCGTGAGTTGTAATTTATTATATTTAATTTTATTAAATTGAAGATTTTTTATGTGTTGTAAGGGTTGTTCATTTGGAAAATTTATTTATAATTAAATCCTAATTGATTTATTAAAAATCATTAGTTAAACTCTAACAATTTATCAAGATTTAACCATTTATACGTACTTACTCAGCTCATTTATGGCTTGGAATGGTCTCACTGAAAAACCAATAAAGGTTTTTCATGCTTGCGAGAAGTCCTCATGTCTGAGTACAAGATTAGAATCCTTTTGGTTACGTAAAGCTAAAGATTCTCTCTTTAGATAGGCAACGTATATTCACTTTGTAAATTATAGGTTATCATTATGTGATAGATCAAGGCACAAAGTCCAATAGATTGGGTTAAAGAAATGGCCGTTACTTTCTATCTTTAGATTATTCAGTTATTATAAGTATTGTTTATCTAATCTCGATAATTATAATCAATCATGGCAGATCGAAAACAGAACAAAAAATCTCTGCCATTATTTGCATCGTCTGTTTCGTTTGTTAGATCAGCCTTTCTTCCTTTTTTTCTTAACTAAGTGAAATAAATTGTTTTTCTTGTGTCATTAAATGTTTTTCTTTATTCCTATTTTCATATGATGCAAATGAGGTATTGTATCTGCAGGCCACACAACTTTAATTTTTAAGCTGTCTTATGCTATTACCTTGTTTTTGTCTTATGCTATTACCATTGTCAAATATAGAGATCATCCTTCGTAATTTTTATTATATGAGATTAATATGTGTAGACAAATAAAGCGATTATATGTAAAATCAAGTTACTAAAAAGGTATAGAGAAACGACTATTATGCTTTTAAACAAAGCACTACTTATGTTACATTCCTGCAACCGTATTATATATGTTTATCATCAACTAATAGTCGTGTATATTAATTTGTCTAGATGTTTCAACTATAATATTCATAAACAAATAATATGTTATCTGTCAGAAGTGTAAATCTAACTATTTTGGTATTATCAAGATGTTGTATTTCCAAGAAAGCTAACTGATTAAAATAATTGACTGCTTGGACCAGTGTTATATCATGAATAATAGTCCGTGCTATATTGGTCTCTTTATTTTTATATTTATTTTTCAAGCAATAAATGTTAAGATATGTTTTTAAAGCAGAAAACGGATGTTTTTTTATCTTTTTAGAGGTCGATTAAATCTCCAGTTAAATAAATAAAAAAGTTAAGAGTGATGTTCTATGCATGGAAACTCCTAAATATATTCTCGGGGTGTGACATTTTATTTTCTTGATATGTCAACCCTATTTACTAATTATAACACCACCAGTTATGGGCTCAAGAAAGAGAATTATGATTTGTCTACATCTGGGGGCTTGGGCGTGTGGGGAAGCTGGTGCGGACTACTTATGGTTTATTGAATGAATTATTCTACTTCGATTATGTAACCTTCCACTTAATTAAAGGTTTTTTCCTTGAGATATTAGTTGACAAGTGTTAGCGTACTCGAATAACGTTGTATATTCTAATTCTGACATATTTGGCTTAACTATAACCATATCAATTAATTAGTTTGTAGTCAATAAAAAAGTTATGATTGCATTATTTTTTAATTATAAAACGTTTTTGAACGCTCAAATGTTTTAAAAATGTTCAGTCTATAGTTGAATTACTTATTTAAAAGCAGAGTGGCAAGCCGAAGAGATAGTCATACTGAACTAAGAGTTTCATTTCAAGCTTCGGGGTTGTTTTCCGCCTTGATTGATTATTTATTACTTTGAAAGCTCAAACTAAATAGAAAAGTAATAAAAATAGTTATTTATAAATGAGGGAGCCCTTTTTGATTATTACTACCAAACAACCAGAACTCATACTGAATTACATCCGATCCAAAAGCAGATAGTGAATCAATCCTAGATTGTGAACTCTAAAAATAGGGTTTGACCTGAATATAACTTCTCACAGGCATTTCCAATATTTTTTTAGCTTTTGTACACATTTATAATCGGTATGATAACAAGCATAATTAATTAATCAGTTTTTTTTCGTGGGGCAAGACAGCATAGTCAAGCAAGTACGGTGAGTGATTGAAAGAAGAAAAGTCCAATATAGAACCTCAATGCACAACAAATAATGAAGCATGCCGACGATTAAGTGGGTGAATCTGATTAATTAACTATACTAGTAGTTTTTTATCGCAATAAATTTAGATATAGCTTGGAAACCAAACCAAATGATGACTCATTAAGGCAAATTAATATTATTAAGTTAGAAAAAGGCGAATTCTTTCACACATTAATGACTATTTCTTATAGCCATATTAAGACAACATCCAATAATCTGCCCGCCCGATGTGGAATCTTCAGCTGTGATTTATTTTCCGGTAACCCTGCGCTCCCTTCATGTCTCTCTCTAAATTCT
>CAJHQP010009572.1:0-21909 GCA_905132765.1 Moricandia arvensis
TTTCTGACGTTGATACTGTCGTAACCGATTTTGACCCCAATAGACATAGCGAACTTTGCTGCATGTTCTGGTAAAACATATGTAGCTTTTCTCAAACAATAGTATATCTCTCTAGAACTGCTTTGATGTCTGCTTCTTGCACATTCATGACTTTACCATCTATAGCTCGTGCATTACCATTCTCATCTTTGTAGACGCCATACTCATCTTTCTTTTCCCAATGGAAAATTCTTCTACCATCAGCATTGCAAGCTCTCTTTCCATGCTCTGTACGACCGTCGATCAGTAGTGGGTTTATTCAATCGATCGATCGTGGACTTCCTAAACCATAAGGATTAGAGGTACAAAACTGGTTCACCCCTAGAAAGGTGGTATCGATCGATCGATGCATTATGGCTGTCGTCGATCGATTTTGGATGATTGGAAGTGTACAAATCATTATTAATCGGCACATTCTTCTGCTCCTCACTGTCAATCGATGCTTGTACTTGTGCGTCGATCAATGGCTGATGCTGTTGTCCAAATAAATTTCCTGATCCATTAGCCATTAGAAGGGCATCTGCTACATCCTCTTTATGTATGTTTTAGAATTCTCCCATAAAGAGCCCGTGCACGTCTTTATGTGTCTCTGAAAATTCCAAACTCATCTAGTCTAAGATAACCAACACTTGTATCTTCTGCTCTTGGTTCTTGTTCTGGTTTGCGTATGATATTGTTCGAAGGCAATGAGAAGTCGTTGATTGATAATCGATTATTTACTTTCGCGTTCATTGCCCACCAGCTTCTTCTAGTGCTAGGCCACGAGACTCAATCAGCTTCTCTGTAATCTTCACCGTATTCTTCGCAAGCTTCACTCTATCCTCTGCTTGCCAGATGTGTGTCGATCGATGGTGTATGGTGACCGTTGATCGATTCTCGATAATTAAATTGTTGGTCGAAATGATTCCCATCTCCATTAGCCATCGCAAGTATATCTGCCACGTCTTCCTCGTGACATGCATAATTTTGCCATCCATTGCTCTTGTGTGACCGTATGGATCTCTCATATACCAAACTCATCTGGTTGTAGATAACCATACTCCCTCTCGCGTTCTACAGCTGAATCTAGTTCAGACTCTGAGTTAATACTAGAAGAAGAAGCAATCGAGTATCGTGCTCTTGCACTAGAGGAATCTAGAAATTTCAGAGGATCCGATGAAACCTGGATTGCGACATCGATCGACGATTGCCCGATACCATCGATCGATGCTAATCTAGTAGAATACAATGCATATTATGGTTATCTTAGACTAGATGAGTTCAGAATTATAAGGGATCCATAAGGATATGCACGAGCGATGGATGGACGAATTCTCAATGTCTCTGAAGAATATGTAGAAGACATTCTCACAATGGCCAATGGATCATAAAACCTCTTCAGATAGCAGCAACATAACAACCGTGCAGGTAACAACATAGATAGACACACCACTGCTGCCGTCGATAGACACTCACCTTAAAGAGGACTTCGCCGGTTACAGATCAGAACCTGAAGTGTTTGATCTAGATAATTTTGATTATGGGGAAGAAAGAGATGAGTATGGTGTCTACAAAGAAAAATATGGCAATGCACGAGCTATAGATAGAAAAATTATCAACGTGTCAAAGGAAGACATCAAAGACATTTTCAGATAGCAGCCATCATTGGACACACTCGTTTTTGTTTGCTAGGGTATGCAGAGAACATTGATAGGACCATGCCAGAGATAGAAACGTACAAAAGAGAAGAACTAGATTGACATGATATAAGGCATCTCTAGATCCTAGGAGATGTTGATGGATGACTATTACAAGAGGATCGATGATATCTATTACCCATTAAACAATGGTATTAGCTAGTTAACTATGTGCATGGAGGAGATGAAGCAAAATATGGACTCTACTCATCAGATGATTCAGAGACAACGCGCGAAGGGAGAATATGAAGAACCATCGATCAACGGACGAGTTCGACCATCGATCGACGGACGAGCTCGACCATCGATCGACGCTTCATGCAAACCATTTAGACAGAGGCTGGTAACCGAGAGGCTGCTAGAAGATAAAATTGATGGAGTTTATGCATCTCAAAACATGATGATGGAAGATATCTCCATGATATTGGATGACATATCCATACCCACAGACAGCAAGATTGGCTGGTTACACAAACCCATTGCCAACCTTTAGAAGAGGATGAATCAAGTTGAGATCACTAAGGAGAACATGAACAGCCAAAGGACCAGGTGAACAAGCCATAAGAAGCTTCATTGGTACCTTGTTCCAGATGAGCAAAGTGGATGCGAACATTTGTTTTCCAAAAAGTGGTACTCTACCCCCATTTTAGTCCAAATAGTGCTAAACATCAAGCTAAAGATTATAACTAAGCATTGAATGGGAGGCAACCTACTATTAGTTATGTTTTCAGTTTATTTATTTTCTTAATCTTACAAATTTTCGTATTTTTCTTTATTTCAGTTAGAAAATATAAAAAAACATTAAAAAAACAGGAAGATTGAGAATCAAGCCATCGGTCAACAATGGAGCACAGCCATCGATCGACGTCATAACATTACCATCGATCGGCACTCGTAATAGACTGGTATTTTCGAATGTCCTTATTACTTTTACTTATGATTTATTTTTCCCACCCAACCGAGACGGGATATCATTGTGGACAGTGTTATTTTAGTCTGGGGGAGGTTTATTGATATTGCTTTCTATTTTGAGTTGTATTCTTATATGTTTTATTGAGTCAAGAAAGGGATTATGATCAGATTTAAATTTTACTTATTATCTAACCCATTCTAGATTTGTTGAATGTAGAGAGTACTAGAGATACCAAAGTGGATCTTCCTGCCACTATATCACACTTACTTAGAAGTTTGAAGCAACCAAAGCTAGACTCCAACCTAGTTTCACTTATTTGCTTACTTTGGGGTTCGACATACATTGGATCGGATTCCCCTTGTATGTCTGGAAGGTAAAAGTCTGTGTGCTTCTGATTCCCTTCTCTCCCCCTCTCTCTCTCACTCTCTCTCACTCTCTCTCACTCTCTCTCTCTCTCACTCACTCTCTCCCTCTCTCTCTCTCTCTATTTCTCTCTCTCTCTCTTTCTCTCTCTCTCTCTCTCTCTCTCTCTCTCTCTCTCTCTCTATCTCTCTCTCTCTCTCTCTCTCTCTCTCTCTCTCTCTCTCTCTCTCTCTCTCTCTTTGGCATCTATAAAAATAAAAGATTGAGATGATTTCCTGAAAGATGCAGAGGGGTAGGTAAATTACTTGTGACCCCATTATTCTAATTTAGAAAGGAATGATCACACACTGTGGAAGCGAAGGATAGGTAAATTACATGTGACCCCATTATTCGCCTACACTTTGTCAAAAAAAAAGGGAAAAGGAAAAGAAAGATGAACAAGATGAACTGTATCTGCATCATTGTTTTGTTGGACTTATAAAAAAGAATATAAACAGATTCAGAGAAGATATAAAGAGGGAATAAAAGGATCATAGAAGACTGCATGTGTTTAGATACTTGCAGGGGTAAGAGTCCATGTGTCCTCTGATCGATACTCCTAAGGTAAAGCCTGCACTTTTATTTTATTCAAGAAATGAGGTTCGTAGAGGGGTGGGTATGGATTTGGTTGCTATACTAGGATAAGATATATAAAGTTTCTATAAATTGACACTTGTTTGATGCGGTTGCAACATAGTAAAGGTGATAATGATAAGCTAGAGATTTGGTGAGTCCCTATGTTTTATAACCTCTTATACATGTTTACCTTTGTTTCGCTTGAGGACAAGCAAAATGTTAAGTCGGAGGGAGTTGATAGATCCTAATATTTACATGTTTTATACCATATTATAAGCCTTATTTGGAGTTTGTTACGTGTGTTTACGATATGTTTTAGAGTCTTTGTAAGTCCATGTAGATTTTGGAGAATTATAGACATTATGAGGCTTTTGGAGCTTAGAGAGAGGAACCTCATAGCTGGTCAGATTCAGCAAAGTACGAGTCGAGACAGAGCATTGCGTTGATCGACAACACACACTTTCCGCCAATCGACAACGAACACTTGCCGTCGATCGACGGTCAACGTGCAGTATCTCAAATTACAAATTACCCGACTTGAAGCCCAGGTCACAGAAATTACAAGATTTCCCGTGGATGAGTTTTACCTAGATTATATGGTCTTTCCCAGTATTTTATGCAAAGGGAGACTTTGGAGACCTTGGAGAGATTTTTTACAGCTTTGATATATTACAAACATAGTAGCCTAGGTTTATTGGGGAGAAGATCAAGACTTCTCAAGCTTTGTATTGGAACCCCACTTTCTAATCCATATTCTTTATCTTATGCATTATTTCATGTTTAAGATTATGTTATGTTTAGCTATGTCTGAGTAGTCACCTTGTTATATTTAGGGCTTATTAATGGTTTGATGAATTAGCCAAACAATAGAATTTCTAGGGTGATTATTAGATTTATCAATCAAGATTGTACTTATTGCTTGTGTTCTTTATTAGCTACCTAGAACTTTGATCTTAGGATAATTGACACTCCGAGAGTAGGATCATTACCTGTATAAATATTGTTGATCTTAAATTGCTAGGGACAATCGAGAGAACGGTCTAGTTATTCTAAGTGAACTAATCGAATTTGGAATGTTTAATGCTTCACTAAGAAAGCCATCGATTGATGTCGTTTGCATATCATCGATCGATGGTCATTCCAAATTCGCACACGAAAGTTGTAGACTCTGAGCTTAGCCATATGATAGATATTACTTATGATACCTTTACTAATTAATTCGTGTTCTATGACTGAGAACCCTTTGGCTTCTATCCATTATAATTCACTACCTGAAAACTCTAGATCTAACTATTTTCCATACTTGTTCACAAACGAATTATTTCCTTGTTACTTATTCTAAAATTTGATTAATTACCTAGCATGACTAATTATCAAATCTATTGTGTGCCCTCGCTCTCTGTGGATTGGATTCCTAAGTACTGCAATTGAACATCTTATTTGAGAGAGTAATCAGTAGCTCTAGCGTAATTTGAAAACGTATCAGTATCCAAGCGCTTCATAGGTCAAACGTGTTAGGAACATGTGTCATCTTTTTCATTGTGTTTATGGTTGAGTTTTCATCTTGGAGAACTATTTTCTTGGCTTAAATTGTGACAACTTATGTATGGTTTGTTCTAAGTGCTTAGAGTATCCTTCCATCATTTCTTTAAGGTCTAGATCTCTGAAATGATTTCAGGATCACCCGCAGGGGTATTGCTGTTTTCTCTGGCCACAGTGGCCAGGGGTTCAAGCTCACTTGCAGTAATCGTCACCTAGTCCTAGTTATCCCCCTCCCCCTCCTTATAGAATCAAATTGTTAGCGTAAAATAAAGCAGAGTTCTTTGTGATACTACAAAAATAAAAAGTAATGCAGTTAATCAAGAATAATAGATCAAAGATAGTGTTTTATTGAACAATAGAACATTAGCACAACCTATTGGTTCAAAATCTCTAGTTATAGTTGCATGTTGGTATAGTCAAAAGTAAATAAAAGTTGATACTCCTCTTCTAGGGTCTAGAAGTCCTTTTATTGGTCTTTGCATTCGAAATTTAGATTACATTTTCCATATAGAGAGATTCCATTTAGTAAAAGTTTCTTAATTTTACCCAAAAGTAATAGGATAACGCAACCCGGAAGCCAGAAGTTGTTTGAGTATGAGATGAAAGTCGGCGTCTTGTTCTAAGAAAGAGGGATTGCTTCAGGAATTAATTATTCTCAATAGTTAATAATTTTCTATTTTATATTTAAACTATGTAATACGATGTGTTTTATTTTTTATAATATAAAATAATGGCTTTCTTTTTATTATGTTTTCGCCTCCAAAATGACTGGCATTGCCTTTTAATTTATAGACAATGGTACTCATTTGGGAAAAGAGTTTTTATCAAAATGGAAAATGGTGAAAAGGTAAAATTTGAGACTACTTGCTAACTATTTCGCTCTAAATGTCAATTAATTATTGATGATTTGGTGAAGGCTTGTGAAGGTTTCCACTTCAAACTGAACTGAGAATATTGGAAAATATGTTATATTTCCGTATTAGATAACTACGGAATGGTTATATTTCCTTATCCTATTAGGTTAGGATCTTGTAATCACTATATATAGGAGACCATATGGTCCATTAAATGCAACATGAATGTTTAGAATAATTTGTCATGGTATCAGAACCAAACGATCATGAAACCCTAGTCTCTTAAACTCTCGGTGTTCTTCTCTGATAAATTCTTTTCTTTGTAGAAAAAAAAGGAGTAATTTTCTCAATCCCTTTGGCTTCTTACCTTCGAGTACCTAAGAATCTTCCATACGCCTCTTGGCTATATCTCACTCTTCAATGATGTCGATCACACAAGGGGCTACCGATGATCCCAAACGGAAAACAATATCACCATATGATCTAACCTCAGGAGACAATCCAGGCGCTGTGACTTTGCATCCTCTTCTAAATGGCAACAACTATGACGAATGGGAAATAAACTTGTGTATGGCTGTCAGCTCTCACACGATATTTGGTTTCCCTGATGGAAGCATACCCAAACCAGCTAATGATTCTTCGTATCTTGAAGATTGGACAGCATATAATCACCTATTACTCGGATGGATTAAAAAAAAGATTAAACCAAAATTCAATTCATCGATTTCAACTCAAGTAGTCGCTAAATATCTCAGGAATATAATCAAGAAACGGTTTTCTATCAAGTGCGGCGCTCGAGTTCAACAGCTGTGAATCTCTCTTGCTACATGCAAACAAAACGGATATACAGTTGACGATTGTTTTGGAAGGTTCACTACGATATGGGATGGGCATTTCTAAGCGGCTTAAACAGAAAACGATGTGAATGTGGGAACTGTAACGTGTGATCTTAATACAGCTCATTAAAAAGGAACAGAAATTCTTCGAGTTGATAATATTCTCGTAGGACTCTATGATTCGATTCATGGTGTTGTTTGATCCCAGCTCTGTGAAATTTCTCCTCTCCCAGACCTTGATAGCGTTTACCAAACTATTTTCCATAACGAAACGATTTGTTCACGCAGTCAACCAGGAAGCAGCGATCATGAGCTTTGGCTCTCAAGCTCCTACATCACGACCTCCACCATCAAATGGTACGGTCTATGCACGCAATGTTTCTTGACAAAGCGGTTTTGAGGGTTTTCAACCTCGCAATGGACCAGGCAATCGACACCTTTCTCTTCTCTGCACTGTTTGTCGACAAAAAGGACTTGAGGCTTCTGCCTGTTTCAGAATTTTTGGCTAACCTTTTTGGTATGGAGATAAAACTCACCAAGCCATAAACAATGAGTCGGGTTGTGGAAATTACCGAGCAAATTCGAATCAGATTATGAAAGCCAATACTAAAACTACTGGTGCTAACTATGCTATCACTAATGCTGATCACCACGGCTTGAGTGCTATTATAGAAGATCAATGGCAGAAAATTCAGCGTGTCCTTGGTGTTTTTAAACCTCTGGAACGGTTAAGTGGTAAGAATTATAATGATAGGTGGATTTGTATACTGGAGCTACCCATCATATGACTGGAAGGGGTGATCTTCTTGAGAACATTAAGGATATCGATCATATTTCTGTTTTATTGCCTGCTTGTTCTAACGTGCTTTCCATAAAATAGGGTACTGCTCGCTTAACATCGACACTTACTCTTCTAAATGTTTATCTAGTTTCTGGCTTTCTTATGCACTTGATATCATTAGGTCATCTTGTAACAGACAATTCATTGGTTGGACAAGTAACAGATAAGCTTCTGGTTTTGCAGGACTGCACTTCGAGGATGATGATTGGAGCAGGAGAACGAGAGAGAGGGACTATATTGGATTCGAGGCGTTGAGATACAAACGCTTTTGCATACAAGTGCTCGTGAAGACTTGATTCTGTGGCAAAGCCGTTTAGGACACCCATCTTCGAAAATAACCAGCCTTGTTCCGAGTTTAAGTAGATCTTCTTATGATAGTGATGTTTTATTTTAGAATTGTGATGTTTGCTTGTGATCTAAACAAACTCGTCATTTGTTCAAGAAAGTTCAAATAATGCTAAAAATTTTTGATATGATTCACTGTGATCTTTGGGGTCCCTATCGCACTACGTCATTTTGTGGATCATGTTACTTTCTTACCATAGTCGATGAATATTCACGAGTAGTTTGGTTATATCTTCTTTCAGACAAAACCAAAGTTTCTCAACAACTGTGTGATTACTTTGCTAAGATAAAATGTCAATTTTCTAAGCGAGTGAAAACCGTTAGAAGTGTTAATGTTACTGAATTCCTATGTCTGTTGAAATCCTTCAAGGAACATGGGATTATTCATGAGACCACATGTGTTCACACGCCTCAACAGAATGGTCGAGCAAAACGTAAGCATCGACACATCCTGAATATTGCAAGAGCTCTACGATCCCAGACACATTTACCTATTGAGTAAACTAGGAAGAATGTATTCCTGCTTCCAGACACCTTATTAAGAGAACTCAATCAGATTTACTCGACAACAAGACTCATTCAAAAACTTTCTGGGTATGCTCCTTCGTATAAACATCTTCGTGTTCGTGGGTGTTTGGTATTTGCATGTAATCTAGATCGTAAACGCGACAAGTTTACCTCTCGCAGTCGTAGATGTGTATTTTAGGATACCCCTATGGGAAGAATTGATTGAGGTTATATGATATGGAACGACATGTTACTTCAACTCTTAGGATGTTGTCTTTCAAGAGAAAATATTTCCGTTTACAAAAACAGTTTCGTTATCACCTACTGAATAGATACGTCTCACGTCTCCAGTGGTAAATGATTTTTCTGAAGATGACGAACCTGGTATAGAATATATATTCCAGATGTCCACGTCTGATTCGCTACCTGTACCTATTGTATCGCAAGAAGTGAATACAGAGACTCCTACTATCCTTAACTCGGAACCCGAATGATAGGGCCTGATATTTAGCACTATTGTGCCATCATATCAGCCCTATTTAGAGTCTATTAAATGTGTTTGGGAGTATGTTTTTAGAGTATTTTCGGGTTCAGGTATGTTCTGGAGAACTTTGGTGATTCTGGAGGCTTTTAGAAGATGTAGAACTGCGCAAATGCGTCAGATGTTTAGCTATCGTTGGAGACCTTCACAGGTGCGATTGAGCTTATCTTTTGAAAGAGGATATAGCTTTTAGTCAGCTTTCCAATTCCACAGGTTTGAGGTCCATGTGACGGATAGATCTAAAGTTATGCCTGATTTACTGAAGCGTGATATGTCTGCCTCGCGAGAGGAAGCTGTCGAGAAGATGAATGAATGTCGATCGACAGCCAAGGCTTGGTGTCGATCGACGGTGATCCCATACGAAAGGCCAGACTTGTTTTATGAGCGAATTAAGCTCAAAAGATACCACAATTTACCAGGATACCCCTAGACGAGTTTAGACCTAATTTATATAGTTTTCTAAGCCATTGCTGACGGCTAAGCTTTATTTTAATCTTTTGTCTTAAGTATTAGAGAGAAGATCAATTCTCCTTCAATATTGATTGGAACTCCTGTTGATTTTATATTCATTTCTATATATTATTTATTCAGACTATGATTTGTGTTCTTGCTTCCATGTCTGAGTAATCATGCTTGTTAGGTTTAGGGATTCCATGTTCTTAATGTCAAATTGATAGTCGTAGGATTGCTAGGTTATCTATAGATCTATACACAAGGGTGGCTTGTAATACCAGGATCGAAAGTAGTGGAATAACAAAGAGTGTGACTGATTGCTTAAACCTAGAATCATAGGATAATTTAGAGGCACGAGAGTGCAATTAATTAACGGAACCCGAGCCCATGTGTAAATTAGATATCTAGGTGCATACGAGAGTTGGTCTAGGATCTAGTTGGACATATCGATATGTGTTAATGCTTTTCTTAGGTAGCATCGATCGATACTCAAGCATTTGTTATCGATCGACGCTCGGTCCTTGTTTGCATGCGAGAGCTAGAACATAGAACTTAGGCATCTGAATTGTGTAATTGACGTGCGAGAGCTTGATTACTTGGCTTATTGAATTCGAGTTCTAGAATTTGATCTATAAAACCCTTAGCATCCATGATTTGTATTTTGAATCTATTGATTGATAAATCCCTAGACCTAGCTATTTCATCTTATTGTTAGCAAACCAATCATTTATTTACTTGTCTACTATTACTTTTTTAATAAATTGTTTGCCTAGTTTAATCTCAACATCTATAGTCTATTGTGTGCCCACGCTCCCTGTGGATTCGATCCCTAAGTAATAAAATTGAACCTCTTATTTGAGAGAGTAAAAAGTAGCTTATAGGGTTAATTTGAGAGTGCATAATAAAAGCTAAATCAAATTTGGCGTCGTTGCCGGGGAGCATTGATCGCCATTAGTTTTAATTTCTAGGGTTTAGTCTAGGTTTATTTTTACTTTCAAGTTACTAATTTTTCTTTTTCTTTGTTTTTCATGTGCATGCAAAAGAGTACCACGAGCAATAAAGGAAAAGAATTACTATTCTCATACCCACAAAAACTCGAACGTACGATCCGCAAAGAAAGACGACAAGCATCGATCGATGGCATCTACTCAGCATCATCTGACACTTCTTTACGAACAGCATCGACCAACATTGATCACTCAGCATTGATCGACAGCATCTCACCCGCATCGATCGATGACAGCAGACGAGTTCAGATGGTTGCGCCTATAGTAGTGGTTCAGAATGAGAATGGAGACTTGCATGACCTCAATTTTCATCTCCTTATTGCAGCAGGTGAAAATATTGACGATCAGGTGGCTGTAATCCCTGATACATAAGCATAAGCAGATGCAGATGCTGCAATAGCTCAACCTGAAGCTAAAGCCCGAGCTGCTAGAGGCATGGAAATTTCAAGACCAATCAAAAGACCATGGGTCGAATTTATGTTTGACAAACTATTGAGGGACAGCAGAAGATGACTGTGGATTTCAATGGGAAGTTAGATTTCTTCTACCTCCACCTAAACAAAAAGATCAAAGATCTCGACACCCATGTGGGGAAGCTGGAGAATCAGGTGACTCAGACAAGTGAATCCCTTAAGAGACACGAAGCTATGGTTAGGGAGAAGGAAGAGTCTGGACAAGAACATCACTCAATGATGTGATTGATGATGACTTTTGGGTAGAAGTCGAGAAAGAAAGGCCACAAAAGGAAGGGTTCCGTATAGGAAATTCGAGTTCGTTAGGGCAGTTCGCACAAGAATCGATCGGCACAAGATACTGATAATCGATCGACAGTCCCTGTTGAGTTGACAAAATCGGGAAAAATCTTCCAACATTGCTCGACGCAGAGATAGTAAAATCTATCGACGGTACCCAGTAACAAAACGATTTCATCAACCAAAGGTCACGAATATGAAAACTTCAGAGCATAAGATGGATACATCAGAGCCTATGATGGTTGAAAAGGCTACCAAGGGTCATCCTAGGAAAAAAGCCGAGGATCATTCTGAAGAAGAAAAGTGATCTGGGAAGTTTGTGGTGCCATGTCTGATCAAAAGCCACAAGTTTCCCAATGCCCTATGCGACACCAGATCGTCAGTGAGCATCATACCCAGAGCTATGGCAGAGAAATTGAACCTGAGCGTGGAGCCTTCCAGTGACTCTTTCATTTTTTTGATTGCTCTAGGGTAGATTCATGGGATATTTGTAGAGATGTCCCACTGAAAATTCAGAACGTATTAGCCCCGATAGACTTCCATGTAATGGACATCCAGATCAATTGGAACTCTTCTTTGTTACTTGGCCGAGCTTTTATGGCCACCATAGGAGCTATTTGTGACATGAAGACAAACAAGCTTGTGGCCACATGCTTCTGTGATTAGGAGTTCAATGAGGAATAGGAAGAAGGAGCATCAATCGATACCCAACCCAGAACATCGATCGACAGACTTACAAATCAATAATCTATCAACACCCACCCAATAGAATCGATCGACACTCAAACTTCAAAACCAATCAACACTTAACATACAGATCTTGACTACAACACAGCCTACCTCGAGTACGACGGAGATTATCGAGACGAAGAATAATTGAATACCGAGGGATTGCTATGTAAGACGCTGGTGTTTTTCATGTTTCCCATCAACTTGGGAAATCGACATCGATTGACGGTAACCATTCACCATCAATCGATACTGGGAATGAAGCAGAGCTGGAACGAGATTCAACTGCAAAGCGCGAAAGGCAATATATTTATCTACAACCAGATGAGTTCGGGTATTATGAGAGATCCAGATGGTCACGCAAGAGCTATGGATGGAAAAATTCTACATGTTATGAAGGAAGATGTGGCAGATATGCTTACAATGGCCAATGGAGATGGAAAACCTTTTTCCCAACAGTCTGATTATTGAGCATCGATCGACGGTCAACATACACCATAGATCGGCACCCGTCAAACTTACCAAGGATACAGTGGAGCTTACGAATAATATGATGCAGATTACATAGATGAAGAACTTATTGAGTCTCGCGGCCTGGCACTGGAAGACGCCGGCTAGGTAATGAACGCAAAAGTGGGTACTCGAGCATCGATCGTCGGCATATCTTGGCCATCGAACGACAACAAACGAAAACCAGAACAATTACTTGGAGAAGAAGATACAGAAGATGGCTATCTCACACAAGATGAGTTTGGGATTTTCAGATATACAGAAGGACATGCACAAGATCTTTATGGGGGAATTCTAAATCTACCTAAGGAGGATGTCGCAGACACCCTTGTTATGGCTAATGGATCAGGAAATTTATTTGGACAACAGCAACAACCATCGATCGACGCAGAGGTAGCGGCATCATTCCAGGAGTCCATGAGTTTTGTACATTTAACCCCTTTAGTTCAGAAAATCCAGGATTGATCGGTTGGATAAACCCCCTACTGATAGACGGTCGTGTAGAGTATGGAACGAGAGCTTTATGATGCTGATGCCAGAAGAACTTTCCATTGGGAAAAGAAAGATGAGAATAGCATCTATAGAGATGAGAACGGTAATACACGAGCTATAGACGGAAGAGTTGTTAATGTGCAAGAATATATCAGGACAATTCTAGAAAGAGCTACTATGTTTGAGTACAGCTACATATGTTTACCCGAACATTCAACAAAGATTAGTATGTCCATGAAGAAGCAACAAAATATAGCAGAGCAGAGATTGATGATATCGTGAATGAGATTTATAAAGCTCAAGAGATGTCATTGGATGATTTCTGCAGGAGGCTTGATGATGTCTACTATCCTATAGACAAGTGCCTCAATGGTTTGACTATACACATGGATGAGATGAAGCAAGATTTGGATATTGTTAAAAGACAGCGTGCGAGTGGACCAAATAGAGTGACATCGATCGACGGCAGCATCATGCCATCGATCGATACTGATTTTGACAGACAGAAATATGCAGCAGAAAAACAATTAGAAGACAGGTTCAATGAGATTACTCTTTCTCAAAACCTATTGCTGGAAGGTATTTCTCAGCTATCGAAAGATATATTAGAGAATACAGCTGCCAGACTTAGAATGCTCCAACGCATTATTGAGAATCTACAAAGGAGAATGCATTCGGTGGAGGTTACTAAGGAGATCATAAAGAATGAGAAAGCCAGAGGAGATGAAGCAATGAGAAACTTCGTTGGTACATGGTTTCAGAAGAGCAAAGAAGATCTAGACACTTGATTTCCAAGTGTTGATCCACCGCCATTCTAGTCAGAAAGTTCAATAAGTCGAGCTTAAGACTATAACCAAGCGCTAAGTGGGAGGCAACCCACTGGTTAGTAAGTTTTTATTTAGTTTTTACTTATACTACTACTTATTTTCGAGTTTACTTTGTTTTAACAGACTATTTGAGTCCATCATCGATCGACAACATAGAGGCACAATAGGTCGACAATGGGTCGCGACCATCAATCGACCAAACCCGCTACCATCGATCAACACTCTCTTACAGAGAGAGGTATCTAGTTTCTCTCTTAACCTATTTACTTATGATTTGGTTTTCCTAACCAATCCGGGACGGATTACACTGGGGACAGTGTAATTTAAAATCTGGGGGAGGTTCGCTAATGCTATTTATTTATTTTTGATTTTATTTATATATATAAGTTTTTCAAAAAGTTTTATTGAGTCAAGAAGGAGACTATGATCAAGATTTATTATTGACTAACCACACTTTAGCACCATTCTTAGAAGGTTATTTTCAGAGATTACTAGAGTACCAAAGTGGATCATCATGCCACTTTATCACACTTGCTTAGACAGTTTAAAGGAACCGAAGCTGATTTCCAACACTAATCCTGACATTATTAGCTTGCTTTGGGGCTTAGTATATACTGCATCGGATTCCTTCCACAAGTTTGGAAGGTAAAATTTTGTGTGCTTCTGATTCTCCTCTCTCTCCCCTTCAGATTAAAAAAATGAGTCGAGCATGATTTGGTGGCTACAACCATTAAAGTTTGATTCATATGATTCTAGAAAGAGATAAAGGTCAAAAAAGAAGTGAACAAGATCTGGTGGCCAAAAACCATTAGGGCTTGATTCATGGAAACATGTCCAAATATCTCAGTCAATTAAAAAAATAAAATAATACCCTCAAAAGAAAGGAGACATTGACTGAGAAGGAAAGGAATCAGAGAATACTACATGTGTGTTCAGTTACTTGCGGAGGTAGAGTCCATATATTCTTTGATAGATACTCCCAAGGTAAATCATAAACATTTATTTTATGCAAAGAAATGAAATCAGTAGAGGGGCAAGTCAAGCTAGTATTTGCTAAGTTGTTGGTAGAATGGCATTGGTTGATATACTAGATAGGGTATATAAAGTTTCTCTGTGATTGATTTGATAGGATGTGGTTGCAACAAAGTAGGGTGACAGTTATACTTAGACATTATGTGGATTCTCTGCTTTTCAAAACCTCTTTCACATGCTTTGTTTGGTTGAGAACAAGCAAAAGGTTAAGTCTAGGGGAGTTGATAGAGCATGATATTTGCCACAATTGTGCCATGATATCATCCCTATTTAGAGTCTATTATATGTGTTTGGAGTATATTTTAGATTATTTTCAGGTTCAGGTACTTTCTGGAGAACTTTGGTGATTTTGGAGCTTTAGAGATGCAGATGCGTCAGATGTTTAGATATGGATAGAGACCTTCTCACAGTGGGATGGAGCTTATATTTTGATAGAAGATATAGCTTTGAGTTAGGTTTTCCAGTGCCACTGGTTTGAGGTCCATCTGACGGTTTGATCTAAAGTTATTCCCGATTTACTGAAGTGTGGTCCTGTGTGCCTCGCGAGAGGAAGCTGTCAAGAAGATGAATGAGTGTCGATCGACAGCCAAGGCTTCGTGTTGATCGACGGTGATCCAAGAAGACAGACCCGACTTTTTTATGACCGACTTAAGCTCAGAAGACACCACAATTTACTAGAGTACCCCTGGACGAGTTTAGACTTAATTTATATAGTTTTCTAAGCCATTGCTGGCGGCTAAGCTTTATTTTATCATTTGTTTTAACTATTGGAGAGAAGATCAATTCTCCTTCAGAGATTGATTGGAACTCCTTGGTTTTATATATATTTCTATATCTATTATTTATTCAGACTATGATTTTGTGTTATTGCTTTCATGTCTGAGTAATTATCTTGTTAGGTTTAGGGATTTCATGTTCTTAATGTCAAACTGATAGTCATAGGATTGCTAGGTTATCTATAGATCATAGGACAACTGAGAGGCACGAGAATGTAATTAATTAACAGAACCCGAGCCAGTCCTGTGTGATTAGATATCTAGGCGCATACGAGAGTTGGTCTAGGATCTAGTTGAAAATTATTTATATGTGTGTTTATTCTTGTCTGGGGGTAGTATCGATCGATACCCAAGCATTTGTATCGATCGATACCCAAGCATTGGTATCGATCGACGCTCGATCCTTGTTTGCATGCGAGATCTGGAACATAGAACTTAGGCATCTAATTTGTAATTGCGTGCGAGAGCTTGATTACTTGCTTATTGAATTCGAGTTCTAGAATTTGATCTATAAAACCCTTAGCATCCATGATTTGTGTTTTGAATCTATTGATTGATAAATCCCTAGACCTAACTATTTCATCTTATTGTTATCAAACCAATCACCTACTTAATTGTCTATTATTACTTCTTTAATAAACTGTTTGCGTAGCTTAATCTAAACATCTACAGTCTATTGTGTGTCCACGCTCCCTGTGGATTTGATCCCTAAGTAATACAACTAAACTTCTTATTTGAGAGAGTAAAAAGTAGCTTATAGGGTTAATTTTAGAGTGCATAATAAAAGCTTCATCACCGAACCAGAACGTCTTTGATGTGGTCATCGTAAGAAACGACCATCTAATCGGCTGCAAGGTTTTGTCGTCAACGCAGTGAGTCTTACCCCTCTCTCACGCTGCACCCTCCCTGCTCCACAGCATCTCCCAGGTCCAGTTTATTCTATTTCAGTTTTTATCTACTGCTAACTACTCGAAAAGCAACTGTCAGTTTCTTTGTGCTTTGACAGGAACTGTGGAACCGAGATAATTTAAAGATGCAATAAAGGATAAAGTATGGCGTGATGCTGCAGAAGTTGGGATACGAGCCTTGGAAGTCCAACACATTTGGGTCTTACTAAACAACCACCAGATAAAAAGGCACTTGGTAGCAGATGGATTATTACTATTAAATATCGCTCAGATGGCACAGCTGAGTGCCATATAGGAAGGCTATTTTTTCTGGGATATCACCAACCGATGAACTTGACTATACCGATACATTCTCACCAGTTGCAAAGATGACAACAGTTCGTGTGTTCGTAGATCATGCCGTCAAAAGAATCATGAAATTCTTCAGATGGATGTTCATATGCTGTTCTACATGGGATCTTGAAGAAGAAATTTATATGAAGTTACCTTCAGGCTTTGGCTCACCTAATGAGAAAAGGTTCTGCCGTCTTAGAAAATATTTGTATGGACTTAAACAAGCTCCGCGATGTTGGTTTGTGAAGCTTGCTGATGTTCTCATCACATATGGATTTTGATAGACAAAATCGTATTACTCACTATTTATTTCTCAAATAATGGTGTTTATCTTCGGGTTTTAGTCTACGTTGATGGTTTGATTATTTATGTAGATTCTCTGGTTGCTATTCCTACGTTTAAGGAATAGTTTTCTACATGTTTTGACATGAAATATGTCGTTATTCTCAAGTACTTTCTTGGATTGGATCTTTTTAGGAGTCCTAAAAGAATATACCTATGTCAGCGCAAATATACAACATACATCGTTACTGAAGTAGGTCCTCTCGGTTGTAAGCATGTGGCTCACCGATCGATCAGAATCATCGCCTAGCAGTTGCTATTAGGAAGATCCATGCTGATCCAGATCGGTAAATAAACGTCTCATTGGAAGACTTATTTACTTAGCTGCAACTGACCTGAATCTCACACATGCAATCCATATTCTCTCAGTTTATGCATTCTCCACGTAAAGAATACTGGCTTGCTGCATTGAAAGTTGTTAGATACCTCAACAGAAAGCTTGGACAGAAGATTATATTGTCTGTGAATTCGTCATTTCTTTTCAAAGAGTTGGTGTGATTCTGATTGGGCTGCATGTCCTTTTACGCGTCGTTCTCTCACTACAAGAAAACAGGCCCATTCCGAGGGCCAAAATCGTCGGTATGTCGTTGGAATAAACGTATTCCGACGACATACCGAGGATATATGTCCTCGGAAAAAACTTCTCGGAATTTCATTTTCCCTCGGAATTCCCTCGGAATTTTCTGACGGAATTCCGAGGAAACTGTGAGGACCACAGTTCGTCGGAAAAATCCTCGGAAGTTCCGACGAGTTGTTCCGAGGAAGCCTGTTCCTCGGAAATTCCAAGGAAGCCTTCCCTCGGAAAATTCCGAGGAACTTGTCCCTCGGTATATACCGAGGACCATTCCGAGGGACGAATCCTCGGAAGTTCCGACGAGTTGTTCCGAGGAAGCCTGTTCCTCGGAAAATTTCGAGGAAGTTATCCCTCGGAAAATTCTGAGGAACAGGGTTCCTCGGAATATCCCAAAAACTATTTTTTTAAAAAAAAATTAAATTTTTGAAATTTAAATTCAAAAATATAAAATTAAAATTAAAATTAAAATTGAAATATATTATATAAAATTCAAAGTCGTACAAATAAAATAAAACATTCAGAGTTTTTGAAAAAAAAAAAACTACGGGTTTTGGGAATTCGGGTCTGGCATGCTCGGGAACACCTCGTTCGGGTGCAACCTCCTCATCATCTCCATCATTTGCTCGTTCAGCTTCCTTTGTGCCTCAAAGCCCGCCTGTTTGAGTCGCTATTTGGGTCTCCAACGCAGATATGCGATCATCTTTGTCCTGCAACTGACCCATAAGTACTTCTGGATCAACAAATGGCGGTGGTGCAGCAGAAGACGGAACCGACCGGGACCGACGACCCAAACCGAACAAACGTCCCTTCTTCTTTGGAACCGACTGAAATAGAAAAGTGTCAAATTTAAATAATAGAAAAGATGAATTGAACTTTAAAAAAAGAACTTACCGATTCAACGATTTTGTTGATCTGAACCCGAGGCAAGTAGGTCGAACCCGTTGAATCGTCATCCTCGGTTTGAAGCTGAGACACTTCGTCTTCCAGCTGACTGTCGATAAGGGTGACCACATCCTTCACAACACCATCATCAATCTGGCCGGTCTTCTTGTTGGTATACGCCCTCTTCATTAGGGTGAGATCATCAACCAGCTCGCCCTCATTTTCATCCGCCTTGGAAAAAAACATAAATTAAACAAACATTAGTAATTAGAAGAAATGCACAAAAATAAAATTTAAAAACTTAATAATAGAATAAAAAGCGACTAGCTTACCATGCGATCCCCCAGAGTGGCAATAGATTGAGCACCCAAGTTATGCTTGAAGATGTCCTTCCCTTTACGGTCGCTCATGCGGTTGGTGAGTTGGTGGAAGAAGTTTGTTTCGTCTCATCCTTACTCCAATGCACACCCAACTCCTGCCAGACCGTGGGGTTCATCGACTTTGGGACCTTTTAATAAAAAAAAATTGTTAAATAAATAAAAAAATTTTTATTAAATTAAAAAAAAATTGTTTAATAAATAAAAACAAACCTTGTTTATTTCCCACTTCTTCTTCCACTCGTGGATGTGCTTCCCATAGTTCTCTATAACTTTATGGACGAAGTGGTGATAGATATACAAGGTATCATCGGCATTCCAGTTGAATTCTTGCTGAAAATAAAACACTATTAGTAAAAAATTTATATTAAAGATTAAAATATAAGTAAAAAATTAGAATACTTACCGCAAACTGTTGAAACCACATATGCTGCTTGTCGGCAGGGAAGTCGGTGAAAGTCGGATGTCCCTTGTCGAGGACCGAGTACATCATACGGTTGATACATGCGCTGATCCCGTTCGAGTATCGATTGAACGCTAATAAAAAGAACAAATTATCAAAAATGAATCAAATTTTAATGAAAAAAAAATTAATTACCATGTTTGACCCCGTCCATGTGGATACGGAGTGAGATAGGGAAGATTGTCACGACCGGGCTGTCGAACAAACTCCGCAACTCTCATCACTCCCGGAGGACCCTCAGGAGCAGGAGCAGGAGCGGGTGCAGCAATGGGAGCGGGAGGAGCATGAGAGGGAAATGGAGAGGGAGATATATGGTATGAGCTGTGGGGCGATACGAAACCCTGAATGGAGTGGCTCCCCGTACCACCACGACTACGACGCTGTCGAGGTCGGCTCTGATCATCATAAGACCTGTATATATATATATATATATATATATATATATATATATATATATATATATTTTTAAAAAAAAAATCCCAAATAATAGTTTTTAATCACAAAAGATGTTTTATAGATATAAAAATGTTTAATTTTTTTAATAACTACAAAAATAGTTTAATATTTTTTTTTAAAAAAATTGTTATTATACATGATTTATACATATATTATATGTATAAATTATTAAAATTTTAAAAATTGTCATTATACATGATTTATATATATGTATAAAAAATTATAAATTGTTTATAAATACAGAAAAATCTTTATAAATATTTTTAAAATTTTTAAAAACGTTTTATTATACATAGTTTATTACTGGAAACTTGAAAAACGTTTTTAAAAATCGAAAAATGTTTTTAAAAATCAAAAAACGTTTTTAAAAATCGAAAAACATTTTTAAAAATCGAAAAACATTTTTAAAAATCAAAAAATGTTTTAAAAATACAAAAATAATTCAAAAAAAACTAAAACAACAATCAAAACAATAATCCTAACTTAAACTATCCATCAAAGAACCTAAAATCCGAAAATCTAATCTAACAAACCCTAAGAAATTGAAAAATACAAGGTTTACATAGATTCTTACATGATTTTAGAAGTGGAGTAGAGATGTGGGGTTGGGTAGTGAACTCGCCGGTGAGAGTTGAGAGAGATCAGAGAGAAATGAGAGCGATGAGAGAAATGGGAGAGATGCGGCGGAGAAGAAGAAGAAGAAGTGTTATGTTATGTATTTAAGAATTCCGACGGACACGGGGTCGTCGGAATTCCGTCAGAATCATTAAACTTAGGGTTCGCGAAAATTTTCACACGGATTGGTTTTCCCGGGTAAGTAAAATCCGACGGACAGTACATTCCTCAGAATTTTCTCGGGAAATTCTGAGGAAATAGGGATTGGGTCTGAAATACATACTCTTCCTCGGAATTTCCTCGGAAAATTTCCGAGGAAATTCCGAGGAACTAGGGATTGGGTCTGAAAACACCTAGTTCCTCGGAATGTCCTCGAAAAATTCAGAGGAACAGGGATTGGGGTTTCAAACCTCGATTTTTTTGGCCGTATTTCATTTTTTATACAAATGTAATGCATACCATTGAGGATTCTTTGTATAGATGATCATACACCATGAAATAACAAAATTTCAAAAATAATTGTAATTATTCTCTTTAACGTTTATTTAAAGTGTATAAGTGTTTCTCTTTATGTTGTGTGGTTTTCATTCATGCAATCGTAAAAGTGTTTGTTATCGTCTAAAACACCAAATTTGAATTCATAAACTGGTTAAGACACTTAATGAAGGTTATATACGTGGTTAATCAATCCGCAAAACGTTGTTTTCGGTTAAAAACCTCTTGTTCCTCGGGAATTTCCTCGGAATTTTTAAAAATACATACTCTTCCTCGGAATTTCCTCAGAATTTTCCGAGGAAATTCCGAGGAACTAGGGATTGGGTCTGAAAATACCTAGTTCCTCAGAATGTCCTCGGAAAATTCTGAGGAAATTCGCGAGGAACGGGGGTTTGGGATTTCAAAACCTCGATTTTTTAGCCGTATTTCATTTTTTATACAAATGTATGCATACATGAGAGATTCTTGTATAGATGATCAGTAAACATGAGATAACAAAATTTCAAAAAATAATTGTAAGTATTCATTTTAAGCGTTTATTAAAGTGTATAAGTGTTTATCTTATGTTGTTTGGTTTTTACATTCATGCAATCGCGTTAAAGTGTTTGTTATGCGTCTAAAACACCAAAATTTTGAATTCATAATCTGGTTAAGACAAGTTAATGAAGTATATACGTGTTTAATCAATGCGCAAAAACGTTGTTTTCGGTTATAAACGCTCTTGTTCCGCTCGGAATTTTCTGAGGATGGAATTCTGAGGAATTTTTAAAAATACATACTCTTGCCTCGAATTTCTTGGAATTTTCCGATTGGA